>VYXD01003199.1:245892-378803 GCA_013397195.1 Hylia prasina
CCCCCCCCGCCCAAAAAAAAAAAAAAAAAGTTTTATCAATGAAACAACCAAAATTGTATTGGTAGTGTGTGAGTCTAGCTAATCTAGAGCTCTAAATAAAAGCCAGAAACTTGCATTTTAAGTATCTGAAACAAAGTGTGTAAGCTAGATACTTAGCTTTCTGCTCTGATATTTAAATCAGGCAGTTCCCATAAAAAAAGTTGGTCAATTATTTATGTTTGGGTTACAACGAATGAAAATAAAAATTTAAGTGCTTTTCATCACGGAAAAATATTGTAATAAAAAGCTGACCTTTTCCATACAGATATCACATTTTCCTGCTTTAACATTTCCACTGCTCCATAAAGAACAAGACCAGTAGACAGACAAAACATTTCATGCAAAATTAGAAGCTGACCTCACATGTTGGATGAAACTCTACCAAAAGTATGATAACACAACACATGAAATGGTGTACTACTTGCAATTGACAAAAGAAACATATTTTTTAGAAACTGAAACAAATAATAACCTAAAAATTCAACTCCAGTCTTTAAAATTGTTCATTTAATCACAGATTTATCTTTGATAAAGAACATAAACATTTAGCCAGCTTTACAATGTAATTCTTACCAATGTACATTTGCACAAAGAAGTACACCAAATATCAATAAATACATACCTGTTTTGCCATGTTTTCTACAAATCTAGGTGATCTCTCCCTTAAAAATGTGACTATGTCTTTATATAGATCACTTTTTCTTTCATAGTCAATATCTTTACCCTTTAGCTGACCCTTAAAAAAGAATACATTTAAAATTGTTAGTAGTTATGCTTTACACAGGTAATTTAATCTGCCTCATAAAACAGCGCGAAAGAGCACCAAGGACATATTGTAATGAATTAGATAAAGAAGTCTCCTGCTTCATAAAGACGCATGGAGCATCTCCATGGACCCCAACAGCTGATCAAGATCTTACGCAAGATTTTGCAGGCAATAACCATCAGTTAATTGTACCCTGTGCAGTTCCACTGAAAAGAATTTATGGCTTATGGCAAACAGTCAAGTAACTATGAGCTTCCATGCAGTATGGAAGATGTCAAAAAGGCACAGTAAATAGCATGCGCAGGCTGCCTGAGCAGAAACCAGGTGCAAACACTGATTATTTCATCGTAATTCCCGCTGCTATTAGAAATTCTGGCAGCCGACAGCAGGAGGTCTCTGTTCAGGCTGTGGCAAAAGGATCCTCCTGTTAAAAGCCTCCCGTGCAGGCGGACAGACATGGCCCCCGGCGCTTTCCCCGGGCGGACGGAGGGGTCAGCCGGGCAGCCCGGGGAGGCCGAGGGCCGGCCGAGTGCGCCGGGCCCGGAGCGGCCGCGGCCGTGTGGGGAGCGCGGGGCAGGGTCTGGGGTGGGAACGGGAGGGAACCGGGAGCCGAGGGCCCGGAGCGGGGACACGGCGCAGCCCCGGGGGTCGCAGGCAGCCCGCCCCATCTTCGGCCCTCACCTCGCCCCGGGCCGGCCGCGCCGCGCCCCGCCATGGCCGGCGGCGTTGCCGTGGGGACGGGCCGGCGTTACCGGGACAGCGGGAACAGCCGCGGCCCCGGCCGGCATTCCTCATCGCAAGGGAAGGGCAGCGACGTTTGAACTCGGAAAGCAGGCTGTACGCTTTCGGTGTAGAGTTAAATAATGCAAAAAGAGTTACCTAGTGAGAGAGTTACCTTGCACCAGAGGTTAAAGGACGAGCATCGAACGGTTTTTAGCTTGAATTTTAGCCAGTACAGCTTAAACCTTTCCTTGGCTGTCAGTGGTTACTGGAAAACAGCTTTAATTAATAAAGGTTAAGATTGACCGCTTCTAGTTCTTAAGGCAGTATGACAGATCGTGCTTGAAATGCTTATTGTTGAAGGAATTGTAATGTATAATTTGTGTTTTGAGAAGGACATAGGTATGTGCAGTGCTAGTGAATAAAGTCGTTTCACATAGTGAGGAAAACCCATCACTGTACACGTACAAATAGCTCCAAACACAGAATGGAAATCTGTACTATTCCCCAAATTCTATTATCAATCCATATGTTGTTGAATGAGCCATCACTCTGGATAATTTTTTGTTACAAAATTCCTACTGAACTCATCATGCGTGTCTCACCTTTCATACTACTGAGCCAAAAAGAATTATATTCTCTGACTTCCCACTTGTAAATTACCCCTCCAGTTCTGTTATTTGTCACCATCAAAATCCCTGTCAGATGATAAAAATTGAACTTAGATTTGACTTAGGAAGGAATGGCTACTTGCTGTACACTGACTCAAGTTAGGAAGCTCTGGTCAGCACTCCAGATATGTGTCCTTACAAAGGCACTGGAAAATAATCCTTTCAAGGACAGTCCAGCAGAAGTACCCAGGTTCCAACACCACAGAGTCAACATAGTCAAGAGTTATTTGACCAACTGAGAAATCAGCCAGGTAAGAATCTTCTAATAATGCAGAAGGTCATGGAATGTATGCAGGATGTATATCAAAGAATAACAGTATGGGATTCATACACTTTTTTGCATGGAGATGATTGTCCGTATACATTTTACTTAGCAGAACTTTCAAGCAGTTACTATGTGTAAGTACATGCAGTCTGTACAGTAATGGTTTAAGAATAGCATTGGCTTTTCTTGTTTTACTTGTTTTAGCTTAGAGAAGATAGAAAAATACTAATTTTATTAGGTGAAACTGAAAGAGAATTTTTTATAAAGTTAAAAGCCTGGTTAAAGACTTAATGCAATTTCTCTTCTGTATGGAATACTATGTATTAATGCATTTCCAGAAGGGATTAAATCTCTTCATTTTACTGAAGTAATGATTCTTTAAAAATTGATTTTGAGGGCAGAAGGTGCAAGAAACAAAACATGAAAGGGAATATAAGTATCCCTGCCATGGGTGGTGGGGAGTGAAGACAGTGAGTTTTCACACACAGCTGAGTATTTTAAGCAAGAAGTCGGTGGAGTAAGAAATAGAATTCCTAAATGAGATCACTCTCTTCCACTGCACTGCAAGAAGAAAAGATATTTCAAAGGCAGAGATAAAGGGGATGGTGTGCCCTCAAAGGCTGTGCATCTCCACTGGCCATAAAAGGAGCTTTGGTAACTAGTTCAGGTTTAGTTGCCAGTGGAACTTTCTGTGGGAGCAGGTAAGTCAGAAAATGAAAAAGCAGAGCAGATTCTACAAGCCAGCAGTGAGGAATGCTGCTGGGATCTGGTATTGGAAGCAATGTCTATGGATGCTCAAGAGTCAGAGGTTTCCACTTTTTTCTTTGTGGCTGGCAAATGCAGAGTTTGTAGTGCAGCAGTTCTCCTAGGAAGACTGCTCTAACTCTTCTGAAGCCTAGAAATCATCTGATTTAATTTATAATCTCAACTTGTGTGGCTAGTTTTGTGTATTTTTTTCTTGTACAAACGGTGGTTCTTTAACTTATTTTCAACAGATACTTTTCCTCCCCAGATTTTACACACATTTTCTGAGTTATTTTCTCCAAGATTTAACTTTGTTTGGCTAAACCAGTTTGGTTCCTCTAGACTCAGACTGCAAGTTCTTCATGTTTTTTACCATCTTAGTTTCCCTTATTGCCCTGTGTTCCAGTCTGAGCTTTTTTTATAAAATAGATTCAATAATGTTTCTAAAGACCCTTTCACCAAGTTCCATTGCAAAGGCATTAATAGTCTTCATCTCTTCTGGAAGCTCCTCAACTACTACATTCTAGGATTACACTTGGTTTTCACATTTGGGGATTGTTGTCATTTTGTAATTGAATAAATCAACCAAATTTTAATCCATTACTTTTATTTTCAGCTGATGACTTTGCAGCTTTCTGTAGGATTTGAGCATATAATATTGCAGTTTGCCCTCATAAAATCAAATTCCACTTTTAAAGAAAAGAAATATTTATAGCATGTGGTCTCTGTATTTTACTCCCCATCCTCTTCCTCTTTTACAAAGTAGTTTTTGAATCTAAGATTCAATTTGAAACATATTTCACAGAGGACTGAGGTCTTGAAAATAATTAATCGATATGAACAATTTCTGTTCCTGCTTGTAGTCTCTGTGCTCTAGAGGGTTTTTTTGTATGTTTTCAGACAGGTATCAACTGTAGCAAGTCATTACTGCAGTTACTGTGTTGGTATTTGAGCTCTGGGTTATCCCCTTGGTTACATTCAGGCATATCTTGCTGGATGGCAAGGAATCTTGCCTTCTTACCTCAGCTATCACTGAAAAATAAGTACTTAGGCACTCTTTCATTTACCTAGGACAAGAGAATAAATGGATATCTTGGAAGAAAATTTTGCCTGAAAGCTAAAATGTTAAGTAATCACTCAAAGAAATATGAGAGTACTCTCTTGGTGCCCCAAAATCAGTGTGCAAAAAGTTCCAGGCAGTAAAGCTGCAATGTGTTCTCAAAAACAGCTCACTCAGGAACTGCATCCACCCAGAGATGGCATTTGCGCCATGTTTGGCTAATTCTGTAAACTACTAGTAGTACATTTATGTAGGAGTGATTTTTTTTTCTCTGTTATTTTTACATTTTGAATGTAAAAGACATTTTATAAAACAGTAGGTGAGATGTTTGCCAGTAACAAAAGATGAGATAATTTCTTGCTGGCACAAAGAAATGGGGAATAGGAAGAATTTGTTAACATGGAGAGTAAGGCAATTGGAAATTTTTTTTTACAATCTAAAAGTTGCAGCCAGAATGTGCAAGCAATTTTTCGTGTATATTTTTCCTCACATTATTATAGAGGAGGGTGTAAATTATTACTGTTGAAGCAGAACAGTAACACCCATTGTAAAAAAAAGAAGTAGAGGCTTACGTAGAATAAAAAAGGTCAATCATACCAGCTAGTCCTTCTGTTAAATAGCAGTTTAGCTGATCAGCATCGTGGTCAGCTTGTCAGGCTGAAAATCGGCAGAAAACAATATAATATTCATCAATTTACTTTTATTGTTCATTAGCTTGCTTTTCTTGCAAAATACTCGTATTTTTGGCATTCACAAAAGCTCAGCTCCTACTGTTTAGATGTAAAGGGTTTAACAATGCTTTTATTTCACTTTATATCAGTACAAAGGCACCATTTAGGTGCCTGGAGTTCTTAACAACATTTTTGTGCATCTAAATTTCTGGTAATCTATTGTTGGTTGCTGTGTTTTGGGCTTTTTGTGTGTTTGGTTTTTTTAATTGGGGAGTGGTGCTTTGTGTAAAGGCAGGGTTTCAGCTCAAGAGGTGACATGAGAATGTAAAATAAAGCAGAGGACATGATGAATCTGCTGATGTCTTTTCTTTATCAAGTTTTTATGGAAAATAATGTTTAAAACCTAATCTTTAGAAAAAAAGGACTACTGACTTTTCACCCAGTCTCTGATTTCTGTTTTGTGATCTCCTACTTACATCTTGTTTTCTGAGTAATCACTGCTTTAAAAAATGACAGATTATTTGCAGTGAGGATTTTTCAGTCTTGGACATTGTGCAATGCACTCTCCTGGGCCTAGAAATTAAGAAACAGAAACAGCCACTTTTCAAATGGGACTTCATGCAAGGGGCAGAGGTGTGCAAGGGTGTGCATGGGTGTCTGGCAAAGAAAGAGTTGCTCAAAAATCTTCAAAGAAAATAAAGGACAATATTTTGGTTAATGAGTGATAGATTGACAACATCTGTACAGTTATTTTCTGAACAATGACAATAACAGAGATTCTACTGCTCTTCTTTGGAAATGGCTTCCAGATGGGATTCATGTTTTACAGTCCAAGATTGAGTGTGATTTAATCAGTTTTTATCAATAAAACTATAATATTTCAGAATATGAACCATGTTACTAGACTTCCTCTATTTGTAGATGGCCATTTTATTAATTTCTGTTTACTACTATCCAGAATTTTTGAGGATAATTTGAAAGAAATTATCAGTCTGGTGTAATAACTAGGTGATTGTGACTGTGTCATAGTAATATTTGGAATACTAGGTTAGAAGACTGTGGTTTTGAAAGATGCAGAAAAATCATTTGTTTTCTTTGAAGCATTGGAAAAAAAAGCAGGTCACTTCAGTGAAACTTAGGTTGTTTTTCTGGGTTTGTAATACTTTAGTGGGAAACAATTACATTCAAAGATTTTACTTTTAAATCCCTACATTATCTTTTTGCATCATCAACTTTGATTCCCTCTTCATGTAATATTTTTCCTTGAAATTTGTGCAAAAAATTAAAAAAATAAGTGTGCCAAATAATACTGAAAGAGAAATCTTTGGAGAAAGCTATTCTGGAGCAGGTTTTTCTAAGTATATGAATAAATTTGGAATTGCTTTAAAATGCTGATTTTTACAGGTAGAGTCAATAAAGTATTGACTCCACAATCCACCTTAATTTGTTCATGTACTGGTACAGCCCTTACACAGAGAAAGCATTAATGGCTAATTCTCTTTATTTTTACAATTGATCCTTCCCTGAAAAAAATCCCATATTTTGCCTGTATTTTTCTAGGGAGAAAGAATATCTATGCCTTTTGATGTACAGATAAAATGCTTTCCTAGAACTAGGTAATTGTTCTGACCTTAATAGTTTATCAATTCAGTGTCAATGGAAACTACACTTTTAAAACTTGCTCATTGGTGAGTTGAATTGGCTTTGTGAGTGGATTATAACTACAAATTTAATAGAGCTTCTGTGCAGCAGTCAGAAGGATCTAGCAGCCTCTTAAGGCTTCAGTGTAAATCAGGCATTTTAATTTACACTATAAAAATTAATGGAACTTTAGCAGTGATGCTTTTCTCCAAAGTAGGAGAGATTAAATTAAAACAAAACAAAGCAAAACAAAACAAAATCAAAGCAAGAATATGTCCAAAACTGTGTGTGCCAGCTGTAATGGACTAAGTGATAACCCTGCAAATTACTTTATGTTAGGTGTATCCAGAAACACTTGACACCTCTGCAATTTTGAAAGGAATTCAACTTCCTGGCAAGTAAAAATAAAAATTGAGAATTATTTTTAATGTATGCAGAAAAATTGCTAGCTACACTTCTTCGTTATAGGTTTAGCTTGTGGTGCTAGACATTTGCAGTAATTTGATATTAAAAGCAATACTGCAGATAGTGTGTCTTTTACTGTATTGAGGACAGCGTTTTTAGCTTTCAAACATAAAACCTTTGCAAGTGAATGCTACTGATGTGCTCAAATGCCTTTTGCTTTCTTAGTAGTGTCTATAAATTGCCTCCTTTTTTCAAGGGAAAAAAGGGAAAAAGGATTGGGCTGTTTGTTTTGTGGTGGGAGAGTGTAAAGGAGATTGTTTTAAAATTAGAAATAGAATGTCATAAGTAAAGTAGTTCCCAGTTATGAATTTCTTCTCCTAGAAAAAAACTGAGAGTTATTGGTGGAAAGTATTTTGGGCTGTAATGTGGGGATATTAATCGGGAGAGAGAGTTTGACTGTTTCTTGAGGAGCAGATTCTCGCACAAGGTGCGAATATGAACACAAAATTTCACGACATAGTTAGAGAGAAGGTTAAAATACTTCCTCGTTATTCAGCTCTCAGTTATTACTGTGGTAACCCCATTTCACTCCTTAGGTAATCACCAATGGTAATTCTGGATTATTCCCTGCATAGTTTTTACAAAACTAACATAAAATAAAACTTAAAAAAAACCCCAGTATCATTTTCCCCCTGTTATATAATCAGAAAGAAAGCCAAGACTGACATCAGGGCGCTTTCTCTTCTTTGTAGGTCATTTCAAGTCAGAAATTCAAGCACCTTGGAGCAATCACTGGTTTTGAAGAGACTGCTTCTATCATTTATGGTGGTACAGTAATATTATATGGGAAAATGTGAAATCGTGAGGGGAGTGGAGATCAGACTAAAGCCAAATTGCTACAGGCTTTGAGCAGCAATTGGCTGTAAAATTAATATGGAGCAACAGTTGGATGTTGCAAGGTTGAGCATTAATCCAGTGCCTGGTAAAAAAGAAGTATTTATTTAAATTTCTGCTTCATAGTGATTGCACTGTGTGAGCTATTAAACAAAGCAAAATAAAAAACCCCTAATTCTAAGTCCGCAGAATATGTTTGATGAATATGACATCTTCACTCAACTTGGATGAAAACAAAGTCCTGCGTGGATGAGAACAGGGATTATTGCTCCGTTCCAAATCCTTTTACAGTAGAACTTCAATCTGGGGAGGAAAGTTGCCTTTTTATCAAAATTATTTTTATTGAGAGAAGCAGAAATGCGTGTTGCATATACATGTCTTCTTGCATAGTGTACATTCTGATACAGTTAATTCAGCCAATTTTCTGGTATTGTTCTCAAGATCTGTGCCATGGATATTAGAGTCCTCCATATGGGTACATTTTTCCTCTGATTTTTTCCATTTCTTTTTCTGGTAATAACTGTATACATTCAAGTATTTTAATTTAAATTTAGGATCATTAAGGTTCTTCTAGAGAATCTGGAGCTCTGCCACAGTTAGGTAGCTAGTTATTTTATTGTAGAAGGAGTTGCATGTAGCTCTTACGCTTTATATTTTTAGCTCAAGCAGAGATAGAGATTAAAACTATCTTGTTTTTAAAACTCTTACTTTTCTATCCAATTTATGCATAAATTAATATTTCAGCTTATTACAAGAGCTGTTAATTTTCAGCAAGCCTTCAACTCTGAATGTAAAATTTGGGGGCTGAAGCAGGCCACTTCTTTCAAAATGCGTGTATATGTGCTCTGTTTAGATTTGGGAAGAATTACATTGAATGGTTTGAATGTCAGTTTTTCCTAGAATATCAAGTTAGCCTGTACTGCTTTGGTATTGAAAAGGTCACTGATTACAATACCAAAAGACTGTCTCACTAGGAAGTTTGAAATAATTTCTGAGAGGTGAAAAGGGATTCTGTCCCTCCCGGAAAATTGTATATGGTAAAACTTTAGCATCTGCACCCATTGTCATCGATGGATTTCTGTCATTGATTTCATAGGAGGAAAGATTTGGTCTATCAAGAGTACTGTCAGAAAGCAGGCAATAAAACTTCATTTTTCCAGAGTCTTTAAAAAAAATAGGTCTTGTGACATTCTAAAATATACTTTAATTATATTAATGACTTTTTTCTTCTGAGATTTCAGTGTGAAAGATTTGTGATCTGTTAGGATTTTGGTAAAGCCTTCCATGCTGGAAATAAGGTTGCCAAAGGTCAGTAGAAATTAGGCTTAAGAGCCTGAATAAATCTAATACCAACTAGCAGTTTGCTACTGCTGTCAATAAATAAATAAAATAAATAATAAAAACATATTTGACTATGGCAAGCCTAAACTGATGCGCTTTAGTGATTCATTTATTGTAGTCTTTTGATGTTCTAGTTCAGTAATACCACTGAATTTTAAGCAGTGACATTTAAGAATTAAAAATGTTTTATGCCATTAAAATGAACAGTGCAAAATAAAATTTGAGGATCTGAATCTGCACATTTTTATGCAAGCAGTCTTTTGCATCTACTACTAGCTGTGCTGTGCTGTATTGCACAGTAAGTCCAGCATAGAAATCAGTGCCAAAGCTGGTTCCTGGACTGGGAGTAGGGTAGTCTATTTGTGCAGTGCTTTGTCAAAGCTAATTTACTTTGCTAAGAACCAGGGTAAATTAGACAGTGTACAGCATTAAGCAATGTGGTTAAACTGCTTCCAGTTACCCGAGCTGGCTCCTTTTGAGCTGCTCTGGGTATCTCTCCACAGCACCGTGCTGTGCAGCACAGATATGCCCTGACTAAAACTGATGTGTGTGAAATTTTATTCATGTAAGGAAGGATTGATGAATCATACCCATCCTCTCTTCTGAAGAAATTCAAATACAGGCAGAATGTACAACTAAGCATGTTTTCAAATAACTACAGTATAACTGTCATTCCATTTGACCTCAGAAATGTGATTCTCTGGGTAAACACAGAAAATGGAGGCACCACAACTGATTGTAATTAAATATAAGTAGCTAAGCACAGATCTGTGGTATAAATAGATGTGCTACGGCTGACAGTTAAAGTTTGAGTTCAGTTTACGTGTGAGCCTTTGCATTACTCATGTAAATCAATGTTCTCACTTACAAGAGAAACCTCATAATTTACCACTACCCATAAAGTAGCCTCACTGTAATCAATAGTGATTCCTATATGGAATTACTGTGCAGAGCAACGTTTCTTCCATCCATATCCTCAGTATGATTACTGTATGGTTTGGCAGCACGACAGAAAAATATTCAGTGAGCTCAGTAGTTTTCTGCGTGGAAGGACTTAGTTGTCCTAATTTGGTACAAAAATTCCGTTCAGTTTAAAGTAAGCAAAACTGGAATTAAATACTCCACGTGGGTGAGGACTGAGTAGAATCTTCAGGGGGGTAAATTGTTTGCCAGCTCACTCTATTGAGACTTTACAATTGAACCCAGCTTTATTTTATTCTCTGTAGAAGTAGAATACAGTAATTAGAAATACTTGATATTGTCTGCTAAACTGGTAAGTGTAAAGGATGATCTGGTGATGTCCAACTTTGATGATAATTATATATGCTGTGTTTGAGACTGAGAGCAGACCATATTCAAATACATCTCAAAACACTTTACAGCTTTCAGATTCTGTGAACATGCTGCACTGCACACACAGACATGTACTCAGCTCTTGAGTCTGCCAAACAGGAATGATGAGTGTGGAGGGGTTTCTGTAGGCTCCTCATGGGGCCCCAGTCCCTGTCCAGTGGGATTTCCTTCTATAAAACAGGCTGAAGCTTTGCACAGTCAGGCAGGGATTCTGAAGCATGCAGGAACCCAGGTCCCCTGTAACTCACCACTTTACTGGACAACTCCACAAGGTCATGGGCAATTGCCAAGCACCTGTGAGACCCGTGAGGACATGAGGGAGATCCATCCTGGAAGCAGCCAGTGGTGTCAGTAAGTGGTAGGGCACCTGGGTTGCCTCAGGGAACCGAGTCCAGGCTTGTCCTTTAGTGGGGTTACAAGAAGCTGAAGGTAGAAATTGACAGTTTGATGCAATTACAGAAACCTGAACTTTGGACTTAACAGACTGACAGGACCAAAACAATGGAGCCAAGTGAATTCAGATTTTACAGCCAGTAAAGCAGAGGCTTTCTGAATCACTTTTGTGGATTTGAATTGCCTGAATTCCACTTTTGGTGCCTTGTGTACATCGTGAGTGTATAATCTGTGTTCCAACAAAAATATAGGTCACATCTCAAATAAACAAAATTTAGAAAATTGCTGGGTTTCCATTGTAGTATGGAAGTAGTAGAAGGATGTAGTATGTAGTGTTTCTGATTACTAAAGTAAAAAACAATCCTGTAATTTTCTAGTTACCTATGCAACTAACACCTCTCTTGCAATGGAACATACCTCTTCCAGTTACATAAAACAGGCATTCCAAATGTATTGTTTTAAAAGTCTGTGATTAACCAGTGGGGGAATAGAAGAATTTTCTAATAAAATATGGTGAATATACAAAATAAATAGCACTCCTAAAGAGCAAATTGTAATTCTCCTTGACACTGGATTACAACATCAAGGAATGACAATATTTAAGCCGACAAAAATCTACAGAAATCTGTAAAGTTATATGCTTTCTTGTTCTCATTGTTTCATTTCACATTTGCCTTTGCCCATCTTGATAGAAGGATGGCATCCATACAAAATTCATTTTTTCATGTTATGAAAATGTAATGATGCATAAGATCCACAATACAAACCATCATGCTCTATTTTGTGTGTAAGCAGAAGAATAATTCTTCACTTCAAGAAGTATCTTCCCATAAAGTGTCCTATTGTCCTTTTCAGCTTTTACCAATGGAACAGTGTAGTATTTTTTCAGCTTTCAGCTGTACTATTAAGCTTTTGTTTCGCACCTTAAAACTACGGGAAAACACAAGTTACTGATCTCTAACTTTGCATATGGCCAGTAAAAGCATACAAGAATTCACAATATTGCTTTAACAGGGACTTCCTCAGTGATGCAATAACATTTCCATTACAAAAGATAAAGAAGAAAGATAAGGATAGACAAGTGCTAAACAGTAACTTTACTACTCAGCTTAGCAGATGCATCTGAAACTCAGCAATTGCTCACAAATACTGCACTTGTATTTAACTACAGATATGCTTTTATTTTCTTACAGGAAAGGACAAGTTCAAGCTGTTCTTCAACCACAGAAACTGAACTCACAAAGATTTATCTTTGTAATCCCTGCCTCCACTTTGCTTGCCTGCCTCGCTGGGATGGAGGGTGCCTGTTTTCTCAGTGTTCAGCACAGCACAGCTCCCACTGCCTACAGTTTGCAGTGGCAATTCTACAAATTACACTCCTTCATACCAAGCACCATGAGAAACAGAGTTAACAACCACGTGTGCAAAGTGACTCGTATCACACAGGAAATGTGTGGCAAAGGCAGAGATACGATTTGGTTCCCCAGGGCTGCACTCATGCCTTAATCATGAAAACATGTTCGCTGCTCTGCAGTCGTCTTCTTCATTCACTGTGTCCTTCCAACAGCTGCAACAAAGTACAGGTTGTACAGAGCACATTCACTTTTACTGTGGCGTGATTCATCCTCCAGCACGGGTCCTTTCTGTACAGGACACAACACAGGAGGCCACGGAAAATTCCCTCTGCTCAAAGGAATCACACTCGGTTCTCTCTGCCTCACTACTGGCATAATCCACCAGAGCCCTTGTGCTTTTTTCTGCCTCTTCTGCCACCAGGAGAGTTGGGTGCATGGGAGTGATGGGATTCCCGATCCAGTTCCTGCATGTAATCAGGCCCGAGTGCAGCTGCAGCGAGCGGCAGGATCAGGGAAAACTGTTTTGAATGCCAGTAGCCCCAGGGCTGGAGCATGCCCAGATGTTTCATGGAATGGCTCTGGCAGACCAGTCGCACACAGGTGTTTATTGGCTTGAAGTAAAAGTCAGGAATACCAGGAATAATTCATCCACCACTTGGCTCTTCAAACAGAACAGGAACGAGCACAACGTGCAAATCTAAACGGCAGATAACGGCGGCTCTTCGCTGACACACGCACACACACACTGGGTAAACAGAAAACGGAGCTTCACCCACGGAGCTGCTTGCGGGATGAACTTTTTATTTTCTTGGAACCAGCTCATCTTAGTTATGAAAACTGATTATGCATATTGTGAAAGGCACGCAGCCAAGCAACTGTACAACTCTCTTTTTCACTAATATCTATCATTTTTAGGAACAAAACATGCTGCTGCTAAATGCAAGTACAAGTCTGCTTAGAAATCTGATTTGCAGTTTACTTTCTCTTCATGTTTAAAAGCTAACAAAAGCAAAACAGACCAGATCAGAAGTAGCATTGTGTAGTTAGTATAAATATTCTGATTTTCACAATAAAATTACTCTAAGGAGCAAAGACTTGCTGTATGTGGCAAATCAAAGGAGAAATGTAAGAAACTATTCCTGAGAGATTCATTTGCTACTCCGCACAGCAAAAGCTCTGCTCAGCCTCTCCGTGACCTGGGCTCCTCATGATTTATTGGTTATCTTTAATAAAGCGAAATCCAAGCACCTTTTCTGTTTTGTTACTTCCATTTTAACACCAGCAGTAGCAGACAGACAGACAAAGTCTAGTTTTAGCCTGGGAGCTAAAAGAAATACTTCTAACATACATATGTACTGTTACAGTCTGACTTATAAATGCTCAGTAGTAAAGTCAGCAGGAATTGAGCACTAAAACTGGAGAAGAGTAAATGGAAAGAGATCCTGCTGTATTTGCAGACTCGGGGTAATAAGGAAAGCACTCCTGACTGCTCTTGGAAACTTGTCATGTAAGTGAGTAAGGGGAGAGGTCAGGCAGTGACAGACTGCTCTGCCAGCCTGAAATGGGGGGTTGCACCAAATCTAAAAAACTGAAAACATGCATTTAACTTAAAATGAATGTTATTAAAACAAATTATACCCATCATTCAGAAATGTAATCTGAAAGTACCATAACTCCTGGCTTCTGTTCAGAAGATGTCTGGCAATGTGCTGTGTATCATCCACAAAGTATCTTCCCGAATCCCCAGCATACTGGCTTCAGGAACTGCTCTAAATCTCACCAAATTCTGATGATTCTGATGTCATTTTCTAAGCTTAAAGTATTCTTGCAAGTGACATCAATCATGACTCAACCTGGCCTCTCTTGCCATATATGACAAAGGCTCCTATTTTTAATTTTCAGACAAATACAGCTTGTATAACTTTTTTTCTTTTGCCAAAAATACGTCAGTTCGAATCTCGCTATTCCAAGCATATTCTGTTCTTTTGGGATACTTGTCAGCTGGCCTATTTATATCAGGTTTGTAAGAAATTAAATGTTTTTCTGGAGGCAAAATAGCAGACTTGGAGAACAGAGCTTCCACCTTGCATTATTAATAGAATTCGTGAAAATCTGTGGTTATATTGTCAAGAAGCAAAGAGACTAATTGCACAGAGCCAACAATTCACTCTGCATGGTGGTTAAAATGCATAAATGGATAAAAATGATTTGTATTAGTGCCTGCAGTCTCTTGTAAATGTCAAATACTTTCTTGACATTCTAAAACCCAGGCTGTACAGTGAAAGCAGGAGAGTAGCATTTTGTATTAATTTAAAAATGTATAAAACTGATTATCCCTTTCTAGAACTATTTCACTGCTTCATGAAGACCTTAGATGCTGATTGTAACTGGCTATACTCTTTCAACTCATCTTGGCTCTCATTTTTCTTCCAGCAGAGCAATGAATATTTTACTTGAGATAAATAAATAAGATTTTACTTCCCGTGAAAGGAGATATTTAAAGAGATTCCCCACAACCAGTTTTCCCACTTGGAGAAAGTTGTAAATGTTCATTTCCCCTATTTCCCATGCATGGCAGTCTTGCTATTCCCATGAACTTGCTATTCCTCTTCTGTAAATCCCCATCCCGTGCATTTATCTCCATGTATGTCAGTACTGTCACTTCAGCTTTATACTGTTCACTTTAATCACCTCACAGGGTTCAAAGGACACCTGGACATAGCCCTGTCTCCCCGTCCTTAAAACATTCACTAGTATTCTAGTGAATTCTAGTATTAGAAATTCTAGTATTAAGGATTTATGATGTTTCCTTGGATCAAAACATTTGTGCCCTTGCCATACATCCATCAGACTTTACTTTTTTTATTCTGCTACTCTAAAGTAGAACAATGCACAGGTGTAATTGAACTGACAGAAGTGTTTGTATTTTTCGATCACTTATATTTTGTACAACTGACATTTTGCTCATTGTTCTCATTAGTACCTACATTTATTTCCAAAGAATTGTGAAATTAAATCATCAAAAAGCTACCAGCTGCACAAGTCTTCTGAAGCCTTGGAGTCTGTCTTACACATTACAAAAACATGCAAGGCTAAGGGCTTAGAGATAGTCTTAAAAAAAAAAAAAAAAAAAGAAAAAAGAATTGAAAAGGAATATCCAGGTGGTTTTTTAACTGCAAAATACAATAAAGTAGAGTTTGGAAAGTATTACGCAGAAATCTAATAACAAAAACCCCCAAGATACGCCGTTTACAAGTTGAGCTGTGCAGCACTGTGCCTTTGCATGAGCTAAAATCAGTAAAGCAGACAGAGCTCACTCGACAGGGTTTGTGAACTTGTGACACCTCCGAATGTACAAATGTACAACTGGCAGCTTACAGGCTGCTGAGCAACACTAGAAAATCTTTCAAGGCTTAAAGTTAACTAAGGTTAATTATTCTGAAACACTATTTTGTAGATTTCAGTAATAATTGCCTAAAGTGACAGGAATTAATTGCTGCCCCCATTTTGAGAGCACTTGGGAAATTACTTAAAAGTGTGTAGAAGATTTATCATGACGACACTGGTGGTGTAAAAGAAGTGAAACAGTGAAAGGACTGCTGAGTAGCAAAGGGCAGGGCCATCTAATGCAGTCCCACAATTTCCATTAAATAATTTAGACAAAGACTCAATAGATTTATCAGCCACATGTATTTATACCACGTTTGATGGGACTCTGATGCATTTGCATTGAAGTTTGCTCCCAGATACTAATCTCAGATACTAATCCAAAGATAATAACCAGACAGCTCTCACACATTTGATTACTTGCTGAAATATTTATCATCTTTCCTGATCGCATCTTATCTCAAAGCCAGACCCTGAGCCCAGAGAAGCAATCAGCTTGGTTCCAAAGTAAGAGCTGCCAACTCCATTGTGAGGAGTGTTACTGAATTCAAAGGGACCACACATGAAACAAGGCACTAAGGTTCAACTGCAAAAGTCGGCAAGACCTGGCATTAGATTACAAGGTCTTGAGAGCAAAGGCATTCCTGATTTCCCAGGCACGGAAAGACAAGAGGTAAAACTTTGATAATGTTAAAATAAAAATGAAACTTTTCTAACTTCACTGGCACTGCATGTTTATTGTGTCCATCCATTGCCATCTCATCTGTGCCACGCTGTTAAACTGCAGGAACAATGCTGTGTGCTAGTGGTACAGATGAAAGTCATTTGAGGCTAACTACAGGAGGAGTTCCTACTATCACTCCTTTAGGGATTGAAGTGGTGTCAGCTCTCTGCTGGTCATTCACCCTTGTCCCAAGCACATGATAGCGAAAGCAGCAGCAGCCATTAGGTACTCACAGTGAAGCAATCCAGACTAAGCACTTTCCAAAAGCATAAAATGAGGCAATTTACCAGGAAGAGAGGGAGTTGCATTAGCATGAAAAAATTCTAAGTTATTCACAAGATGCTAAAAGAGAAGAAAGAATCATCAATCCTGAGCACTGGAACCATGAGGATCCATAAGGATTTTACATGATGCTCATGAGCCCAAGCCAAGTAACCACTGCTGTAAGTGGAGCTGAGAGGGGAGCAGAGCAGTAGCACTGGCTCTCTGCAGAGCTCACTTAGATTTACAGAGAATCTGGCCTCTTGTGTCTTCCACTTGCACATTGTGACAGATAAATTAGTGTAGCTGGGAATGACCCAGGAGTTCCTGCAGAAAATCTGAGCATGAGTGTCTCACTGGGGGTACTTAAGTGTGGCTGCAGGGACAACAGCAAACACCAAATGTACAGATGCATCACATTCTGCCAGTGGCAGCAGAGTTAACACCAGCCACCATCACCCCTCTGGTACAAAGTAGTTGAACGTGAAGGAGGCTCAGAATTAAAAGTGCAATCACCTTGTCAGCAATACACAGACACTTCAACCACACCTTTCTTGGGACTTTTTTGACTTGAACAGACTCTCAAGTGTAGGCAGGTTTTAATCCCACATTCAGAAGATGATTTCTGGAGATGACAAAGTCAAGAGCTACATTCAGGGACACTGAATGGCAAGCATGTACAGAGTTAGCCATGAGGTTGTCAAGAAGTACACACTGGAATGTGTTACCTGATGGGTGCAAAGCAACTGCTCCCTGCTAAACGTGGGTAAGTGAAGGGCCCGGGGTGGTGACGGCTCCTTCTTGTACTAAAGAGGGAGTAAATGACACCTTGCTGCTCAAATCATCTTCCCATGCTGTTTTTACCCATAGGTTGTTCATTTTTGTGCAGACTTGGAGACTTGCCAGTGTTCAGAGTCCAGCAGTGTCCCAGCTTCTCCCTTCCAGCGGTTCCTGGCCAGCGTCTCCTTTCTGCTTCACATTGCCTTTGTTAAACTATTGGCCCCTGATATGGAGAGGCTTTTTGAGAAGACTGGTTAGGAAGAAAGGAAACGAGATTAAACAGAATAGGTCACTTGAGAACACTTGCAGAAATTTTGTCTTTATTTGCTTGGTCTAGTAGCTCTGGAAGATAGGAACTCCACATGTTTTATGGTTACATTTATATAACAAATAAAGTCTTTAATTACAGCAACCCTTGCTTTCAAGGAGGCAGTAGGGAAGCCAAAGAAAAACAGAAGACTTTGCAGTCAGAGTAATAATGTCTGATAATTAGAAGTGTCACGTAACCCTCTGAAAATTAAAAATGGAATAATAAAATACTTTCCTCATTTACTTAGTTACCGTGTAATCTTGCCAGGGAAACCATCCCTCATTTCAAACACTGTGGTGTTACCCATGGCAGCCTCTCCCGTGGCAAAGAGTGGCACCTCCTGCTTTGCTGGGAGCAGCAGCTCCCCTGCCGTGCCGCAGCAGCCCCCGAGCCCACGCGCTGGCTGACGCTTGCGGAGAGCGCCGTGTCAGGAGCGGGGTACGAGCAGAGCTGGATTTTTGAAGGGAAAATAGAATTTGATACTTCAGTTCCCACAGGGTACCACCACAGAGACTATTTTCTGTAAAATGAAACCAGTGGAGTGATGTTTTACACCACAATATCGCATAAAAGGCAAGACAGTTGGCCCAGTGATACTCCTACACAGACAAATTCCTGTGTCTCTGGACAGGTTTACATTTCTTTATCTGGCAAGCATAAAATTGTAGTCTGTGTACAAAGTAGCTTTTCTATTTAAGGAACAATTAAGCTAATCCCACAAGATTTCATGTTTAACTAGGTTTGTAGTGAACAAGTTCGTAGTCTGCATTCAATCAAGCTCTTTTGACTTTCAGAAAATAGGGGCAAACCAGTATATATGAAATGTAAAATTCTAAGTTTCCTGAGATGGGTGAGTCCTACTGGAGTAAAACTATACATGTATTTGCTAAAACTCTGGTATTGTATAAGTAAACTTCTTTCTTTAGTCTGCCCTTAATCTTCCAATTATGCAATACAAACCTGCGTTTTTCATTAAAATAAACTGGTGTACACTAAAACACTTGATAAACACATAACAATACATGTGCACACATACTCAGTAAAAGCTGCTGTTGGCTTGAAGGTAACATCAGCTGCACCCATGACAAGAAGCAGGCTCTTGGCCTTCAAAGTCTCACCTACTCAAAAGTCTGGTCAGGTTCTGTGCTTTTCTCAGTGTGGTTTGAGCTGGGGTTGAATCCAGCTGTGGCCAATGATGATCTGAATTCAATGAAGTCAAGAGAAGACAATAATTCAGGTTCATTTCTGGTTTTTGACAAAACAACGGTTCAAATCAATCTTTGGTTTTGGTTCTACTTCCTGCTTAACAGCTTTGTAAAGAAAAACATCTGGAATAACAACCCAGCAGGGCCAGTAAGTGAGACTGCTCTTTCATACTGTCCAGATAGTACCAATAATAACAAAACTTTCAAGCCAGTTTTCAACAACAACAGTGAAAAAACCACAACCAAACAAGAAAACTCCTTTTGTGCCTTACAGTCAGTAGTGACCAGGACTGCACACGGGACTTGGAGCATTCCTGCCTCCATTGGCACCAGGCACCAGGCAATGGGCCAGGACCAGCCCTGCCCTTCTGGCTCTGCAGGTAGGAGGCAGAGCACAGCTCACACACAGCTGATCCCCTCCTGCAGTCCAGCTGCAAGCACAGCTGCCAGGGCCAGGCTTCTGCCACCTCAGCTGTGCCTGGGCACTGCCCAACATGGGCTGAAGCCCTGCCAGGGAGCTCCAAGCACCTGATCCTCCTGTGAGATGCTGAATCTGAGATCTGACAGCCCCCTTAGGCCAGCACTGCCTCTGTGCCAGCTGCTGGGAAGAGCCATGCCCAGTGCATCTCCTTGTGCCTTCCTGCCACGTCTCCCACTTCTTTTAGTGAGCTCCTTTGAACCTGGGACTACACCTTTGTTCCATGTTCATTTGGTGCCTAACACAGGCCAGCCTGGATTTGGGGGTAGGGCTCCAGAAGAGGCATCAAAGGATGTTTAGTGGGGAAGTATAAACCACACAGGGCATGCAAATCTCTGTGCAGTGGTCTCAACCCATGCTCACATCTGGGCAACTGCCCCACCATGAATGTCAGCGCTGATCGTGAAACACGACTACTCCCACTGCCTGAGGTTAAGATGAGTTTTAGGGAACTGTAGTTGCTTAAAAACAAGCCACTAATGAAAGTCTGGAAAACGGAGAGGACACACCAGGAAATGTCCAGAGGTCACACAGAAAACAAGCAGAACTGCTGCCAGTGGCCATTGCCTTGAACAAGAACCCTGAAGCCAACACTGGCTGCATAAAATTTACAATTGCTCCTGGTCTTTTTACCATATGCTGCTCTCATGCATCAAACAGGCCACAGGGACCTCTCAGAGCAATTCTTGTTTTCATGGGACAAAACACTGTTCAGGTGCTCTCCATCTGGAAAAAGCACTAGCTCCTCACTTCTGTTTCAGGAGCACAGCACCCCTGAGTCTATTGGGAAGGAGGTAAAAAAAAAGTCCTTGTATCAAATTTTTGATGTCTGTTTTTCAAGATCAGTTAATTGTCCCTTTTCTCCTCCTTATATGACTGAATTAATAAATGGAAACTGTACAAGGGTGAAGAGGAGAACAAAGAATGACATTTTCAATTACTAAACACAGTTTGGTAATTTTGAGTTAGAGCTGTGATTGCTGTACTCTTGTTGCAAAAGTTAATGAAGTTAGAAGAAAGTAAAGGAGCATCTTGGCCAACATCACCAGGTTCTGGAGTACTCCTCCTTCTGAATACTACACTTCAGCTCCCGAATTTGGACAATTTTAGCTTTGTTTACCAGTGAAGAGTTACTGGTGCTTATTTGTATTCATCAAGGAAGGAACAGAAACTGCAGCACATTTGCAGCCAGGTCTCTGATCTCAGTGATTTATGAAACCAAAGATCCATTTTCAGGGTAATACTTGCATTTGTAACATTCTTAGTTCATCTCTGCCATACCCACAGACCTTCCCTTTAAAACATGTACCTGAAGTTTTTGTGAGCCTGTGTACAATCCCACAGAAAGCTTGTAATATCTTTGTTAAAACACAAATCTGAATTTCACTTAAAAATTATCATATGCCTTCTGGGTTTTTTTATAATATTCAAGTTCTGAATATTAATACAGCTACTGAAAAGAGATCTAATTACAAAAGAAACTGTGACCTAATTTTCTCTGTTTCTTATCAACAAGTTTTCAGATACTGTTTGAGCCATTTGAACCCTCTTGCAAATTCTGAGGATATTTTCTCCACATAGTGAAATGTGTAGCTGGCAGCTCCTGTCCTTAAAAATTCACTTGAACAGACGTAAGCGTACAACTGAAACAGAAACAAAACAGTGTCTCAATAATCACACAGATTTACCCTCTTTGTTCAAATGTTGGATTTCAGTTACAGAAAATACCATGGTATTTTATTATAGAGAGATAAAATCATCCCATAGAGTCTTCCAAATATCCAACTTGTATTTCAGAGAGAGATATCAAGAGGGGAAAAGTCTCTAGCTGTCCAGAACTCCAAATTCTCTCATTTGTACTGCCATTTAACAGAAGACAAAATTTAAGACCAGACTTTAACTCTTTCCAAATGTTTTTGTGTGTTTTTTCTGCTGAAACCTTTAACTGTTATCTGGCACCACAATTCTTAAACAACAAATACACCTCCAGTCGCCCTTTAATTTTGTGTTCAGACATTTTTCTGTTGAATGTTTGGTATCATACATTAATCATGGCAATATATGATAGATACTTATTGACTTATTGAGAGCAGAACGATCTTGGGCAAATTTCAAGTACAAATGGCTTTAAGCACTGATACACAGAAATCCTGGGAGGGGGGAAATGACTGTAGAGAGAGCAGTAGCAAAAATAGACTAGATTATAAGTTTAACTTCAAATCTCTGAAGAAACTATTCATCCTTTGAAACAACCTTACAAAAGCTAAATATAGGCTTTACTGAAGAAAAAATTCTCCACACACAGTAGGAACCTGAACTGAAGTACATGTGGGAAATGCAGAATAGTGCACTGAAACAAAACAGAAGGTTAAAAAGTCTTCTCTCTAATCCTAGTATGTGTTAGGCTACATTTTTTTCCCTGGAAAAGGCATAACACAGTGCAAAACGTAACTGAGTTCAAGCATTACTTTCTTTGAGTCATACAAATGAGCACAACCTCCCATGGGACTTGTGCGTGGCCTAGAAGTTTATGTGTCTGGTGAAACACTCCGAGTCAACAACTCAGATAACACTCCAAGACTTTGCAAGCCCAGATGAGCTGATATTTTTGTTTGATCCACTGATGTGAGCTTTTCCCCTCAGAAAGAAAATGGGCTACAGAACAGGGTAAACATCAATTCTGAAGAAGAGTTTGGCAACAAAAATGAAATATTAAGAGTTGTTATCCTTGTTCTAGGGTGCTTTGTTTTTCCATTTAAGATAATTGGAGAATTAGAGTTAATAGAGAGTCCCATGAAATAACTTACTACATAGGCGTTTTACCTTTTAAAGTCATTTTGTTCATCCTGGAGAGGAGAAGGCTCTGAAGAGACCTTATAGCACCTTCCAGTACCTAAAGGGGCTACAAGAGAGCTGGAGAGGGACTTTTTACAAGTCAGTGTCACAGTAGAACAAGGGGGAATTGCTTTAAGCTGAAGGATGGTGGGTTTAGACTAGGTATTAGGAAGAAATTCATTATTACTGTTTGGGATGTACGACACTGAAACAGGTTGTCCAGAGACGCTGTGGATGCCCCATCCCTGGCAGTGTTCAAGGCCAGGCTGGATGGGGCTCAGAGTAACCTGGTTGAGTGAAAGTGTTCCTGACAATGCCAGGGGACTTGGAATGAGATGATCTTTGAGGTTTCTTCCCATGCAAACCGTTCTATGAGTCTATGATATGTCATGGTGCAATTTACAATAAAGCAAAAAACATCTTCAGTGGTATATCAATAATTTATTGTTTTGCATAAGAAGGTAAGATCAGATTTCAGGTAGGACATCAACCAAGGACCTGATGGTGAATTCAAGTATAGAGCTTGGTACAATATTAAAAAATACTATCCTTTGTTTGACTACAGCAAACAGCTAGAACACAATAAAAACATCTGGACTTGACTGTCAAAACATACAATTCTCTAAAAACCCACACAGCACAACTTGAATATGTGGAATATTGGAAACATGTTTAGTTGTCTTCCTTCCCAAATTCTTAGGAGTCAAAGGAACAATCCACCCCCCTGTTCCCTTTGGTATCCCAGAACAGTTCAGCACACAGGCTCAGCATCCATCATGATAAGCAGGCTCCTGTCCTGTTGAAACTGTTTGACTCAGACATTTTTTCTGCTTAGACCTACTGTCATCTCTGCCTGCCTTGTGGAGGGCTTTGATTTTTAGCTTTTGAAGCTAAATAATGCAATAATGTTGATTTTTAAAGAGCAATTTGGTAATGTAATTGAAACCATTTCTGACTCATCAAAGACTGTGCACGTTTTACTGTGTTGGTTGGATCTATGTTTCTGAGATTCCCTTTCTTCTGCAGGTGTTGCTATTCAGGAATTATCTGCTGGCTCAGAGACAGGGCAGGCAGCCATGGGTCTGGGAGACTCCTGCCAGGGTGTGCTGTGGATCAGAGGGTCAGTGTCTCTGACAGCAGAGCACCACGCTGCCTACTGCTGCCCAGGACAGCAGAGCTGTGCACAAGAGCCTCCCAGACCACACCGACCCAGGAATGGGAATTAAATTAATTTCAAAAAGACAGGAATAACAGCCTGCACGACAGCCAGAACTGTCTCTACCAGGGAGTTTGCAGATTAGATTCTAGCATCTACTGCACAAAGAGAAAAGCAGGTCCCTATGCAAGTGTGACTGTACCCCAGTGTTCCAAGACAGCCCAGGTTAGAAGCAATGTTAATAGTGTTTTAGGACTAAAGTCCCTCCTGTTAGAATTGGCCAGATCCTGACAGATGCTGAGTGTCCTCTCCATTTCGAGAGATGGTGAAGGCACTTGGCATCTTGCAGGCAAAGGCAAATTGACCCGCTGAATTCCATATCCCCTGAAAAAGTTTGATTTTCAGTAATTTAAAAAAAAAATAGAAAATGTTTTTTTTTCAACTCAGATAATCTCTATGCAATTAATTTATGTTACAAAAAAAGTTTAAGTCCACCAGGAAAATGGTGAAATTTGACAGAAGTTACAGTAGAGCTGTTCAAGGAGAGCATGTATCCATACTGGGACTCAGTACACCTGTAACTCTTACATAAACATTTCCAGACTCCCAGGGATTTTGCTGTTGTTTCTTGCATTTCACTTGTTTTATAAGACTCTAAGCTAAATGCAATGGCCCACACATTAAATACACATTTAGAATAAAACTGCAAAACCTCATGGCTTTATCAGCATATGAACTGAAATAAAATATTTACATGGAATGTTGAGCTCCATTTACAGAGACTGTTTCCAATTACAGACTTAGTAATCTTTTTAATAAATGATCACATTGACAAGAAATTTAAAAACTTAACATCCCTTTTCAACCCTTTCATAAATATATAAAGTTTCACTAAATTCTTTTTCTTTAAACAAGAGAGCTACATTCTCTTTACAGATTAACATGAAATAATGGTTTCCTGTCTGAACGTAAAAGATGGGATGATCTGAAGTCAGCAAGTTCCTATACACATTCTGTACTTACAAGACATATTCACAACACAACACACAGGTTTACTTGGTCTTTACATCTGTACTCATTTTCTGCATATCAGTAGTAAGTAAAGAAAAATACCAAATTATCTATATTAAAAATACATCCTCTAATATACATTTGCTTACACTGACACATCAAATCTTACAATGGGGTTTCCAACTGTCTGACCAGTGACAAGGACGTTTTTTTACAGTGAACTCTACAGCATTAATTTATTTTTGAGTGGAGACAAAATACATGTTACACTACTAAAAAGTATCACTACATACTCAACAATAAAAAGAATTAATCTCTTCTGACTGCTTCTCAGATATCCAAGGTTTCCTCACTGTTTGAAAATTTCGGATGGGGAAATTGTTATAAAGTGTGCCAAAAATATTTAAAATCAATTTAAAGCAGGAAAAAAATTATTCTCTACTTTGTTGTGCTATTCATATCCCTTTGCCACTGATTTTACAGATGTTTAATCCCAAAGACTTTGAAGTTATATACACCCTAACTCACATTTTTTCCTATTCAAATAATTATTCCCATGACTTTTCTTTTTTGTGCCACAGAGCATGCGTGAAAATATTTTCAATCCATGAATGCTCACAGCTGAGTGTTTCACTATTAAGCCACTGAATACATCTTTCTTTCCATGATTATGTAATTGCAAAGTAATACTTAAATCAGCCTGTACATGTAAGACAAGGTTCACATCTAGAAAAGTAAAACCACATTGATACGTAATTAAAACTACGGTGTCTTCCTCATAAAAATGTTGGTCACTTTTGCCTGTTTCAGTTCTCTCCAGCACTTAAATTTCCAAGTGCTGATGTGCTCATTTATGGGAACAGTTATGCCTAAAACCACTGAAGTGCTGATCTACAGCATCAATTTGTATCTTCTGCAAACTTTGTGTTAAAAACACTCACCTTGGAAACACACAGATGAAATAAAGAGGTGTTTGGCAGTTCTGCTGTACTAGTATTAGCTCACTTTACAGAGCAGAGTAAATCGCTGGTTTAATCTGACTGTTCTGCCCCAAACCAGAATTGAAGACACAGGAAAACAAGACCAGTTCCAAGTGCATGAAGAGTATAAAGTATACCTGCTGCTCAGTAGAGTTAAAAGCCCTCCTCCCAAGAAAATGGCCATCGAGTAAAGCCTAACCATGCCCAAGGTTTAGATGCTGATACAACAGCAGAGGTTTGTCTATTTAAAACGTTACTATGAGTGCAGCCAGCTGACAGGAACCCAGAAGGTCTCGGTCTCCAACCTGTCAAAAGTTGTTTTAAGCTCACTGTAAGCTGTAGCGAGGTCATCGTTGACTATCACCTTGTCAAAAAGGTGGCCATACTGGCTCTCCATCACATGGGCAGATTTAATCATTTCGTGAAAATCTTCTTCCTAGTAAGAGCAGTGCAATAAAGATCAGTGCACAGCCAGTCCGTAGCAACACTGCAGAAACTCTTTCTGTATTACATATGGTCTAATTGCTTACTTCTTATCTCATCTGGAGATGGAAACTGTACTTCTAATTAAAAAAAAAAAATAGAGATTACCATTACAAGTGATCTCAGAGAGTATTCTGATGAGTTGACTCTGCTCAATAGGCAATTCTTTCATCTCTCCCTTTGTAGGGACACAGTTAGTCACTGCATGGTAATTACGGAGACATTTTCTGTTAGCAGCACCAGCGGAAAATGTTTCTAGCTGTTTACTTTGATGATACATTTAAAGTTTCATTATGTTAATCTCAGCTTGCTATTAGCATGCCATAAATTACAACACAGCCCTTTTTCTTTTAAGAGCTACGTAGGAGTCATCATTCTATGCCTTGTTCGATCTGGCTTAGTGGACTTCTCTTCATGTTTGGGGATGGAACAAAACTCAGTAATTTGTTTAAATGACTTTGAGAGATGAAACCTATCCTAAATAAGCAATGGCCTGAATGTTGCTCTTAAAAACAAACTCCTCTTACTTTTTACACAAACCAACATTTTCTTACAGAATGTAATTTCCAAACTATTCCAAATGCACATTCTACACAGATAGTCTGTGACTATATCTGTGACTCATTTTATAACAAAACCTAAAAAATCTTAAGTAACACCTGAAGGAGGAAAAACGATATACACTGTAAATACAGATAAATAGTCTAATAATGATCAGCTTTGCTGTAGATTCAATTAAAATATGATTTCATTATATTACAAGGAAGCAAGTATGTTAATATTGGGTAATCTAAATTTTTTTCTGACTATTGACAAAAACTAGCTTTTGCTCCTTGCTTAGATATCACCTCTTTCTTATAATGTTCATTTTCCTATAAGATTTTAAAAACTCTCTATTTCTCTTATCCTCAAATAAGGGCTTTTTATTAAAGTAGCATTTACTTTTTCAATTAGTTCTTTATATTTGCATTTTCCTCTAAATTTAGACCCCTTAATACAGTTGATAAAACAAATACATTCTTACATTTGAACAGAAACATCTAAGCCCAGGTGCAAATTTTTTCAAGGAAATCCACAGCATTATCTCTCTTAAAGATGCTTGCACTGCAGGGGTTTTTTAATGACATAAAGTGAGAGGATCATGGAAACTGTAAATACCCATGAGCATATCAAACAATGAAAACACCACAGTAAATGTGTAATGTGAGAGAGGTTGAGAAACAGCAAGATGCTTGTAAGCGCCTGACAAGTCCTGTCAATGAGAACCAGTGATCACCTTTATTTTCAAGGAAAACTGCTACAACAAAACTCTTAACAGGTTCTCATGTTTTACCATGTCTAATTATACTTACTGTAAAAGGTTTTGCAGTTCCCTTATCATCTTTACTTGAAATAATCTTGGCATTTTTTCTGGTTTCTCTCAAACGGTCAAGTGATGGAGGTTTTATAAATATAACAAATGGTTTAAACTCATATGTCCGCAAGTGTTTCACTGTCTGGGAAGAGGAAAGATTTTAATTAATTAGTTTATTTTGCACAATGGAATTTACTGTAATAAAAAGAAACTCCCCACTAACCAGAAATAAACCCATAAAGCATTTCTAGGCAGGTATTTTTCATTTACCGCCATCCTGCTCTGCTGACCAGCATTGATTCATGTAGGGAGAATTTACAGAATGGTAAGAAAACCCTTTTTCCACGGGTGATCATTGGTCTTGATTTCCACACGGCTGCTGGTAAACCCCATGCAGTCTGGCAAAGCTTGAGTTGTGCACACCAGTGCCACTGGCAGCGAGAGGATGGAGGGGAACAGCAGGTATTCAGGGGAGGAGGAGAAGTTCAGCCTATTTTAGCAAGAATAACCCCTTCTGTAGCATGAAAATTAGCAGAAAGAGATGTCTGTGACACTTGTTCATAAAAGGTCAATGATTTTTCTCTTCAATATTGTGTGCCCACCACACAACTCCCTGCTGTTCTTTTTTCCCAAGTGACCTACGTGTGGTGTTAGAGGCAGGCCTATGATTCAGCTGCAGCACAGGGTGGTAGTATGGATGCTCAGAAGCTTTCTATCCTCTCCACACTGCCATGGTCCACAGGAAAATCCCATGCTGGAGAGTGGGATCCCAGAATGGCTCACAAGCTTGGGTCTCCAAGAGAATTTAGTGCTTTGCAGGAACACAGGGCTGTGTGGGACAGGCAATGGTCTCTCAGCTCCTGTCCTCCCCTGGCATGGGCTATGGGTTCCCCAGCCACTCCTCTGCCAGTGCAGCCCCTTCCCTGCTCCGAGGGCACACCACCAGATCCAAAACTGCCCCGGGAGCTGAGCACAAGGTGCCAGGGCTCAGAATCCATACATGGGCCACCCTTGGAGACGAGATGCTTTGGCTGGGTTTAAACAAACTAGTCCAGCTCCTAGAAGCACTGTGGTTACTAGGAGTAAAAATTTCCCAGTGGAGCTGTTCAGTGGGGTTGAAAGACAAGGTCAATGCAAGAAAAAATGGTTTAGAGAGGAATACTCTTAACAATTATCCAGCCAACATCACATTTACTGCATTCCTTGACCCATGTCCACCCTGCATGGAAACCCTTGGCATGAACAGCGTAGTGAAACATGTGAGAGGGAGTTTCTGGACTTGGTGATAACTCAAAACTATTCTGAAATTAAAGTTTCAGAGACAATCTGTGCCCAAACTAACAGAAAGATAAGCAGAAATACAGGAGCGTTCTGTAATTAAATCTTTGGTATTAAGCTGCAGGCTTCCCTTATTTACTGGTTACGTATTTATCTCCTTTCAGAGAGCCTTGCTGAGATAAAGGTAGCCAGCAAACCCACTCCACAGTCATTCAGTGTGGGATAAAGTACACCTTTCTAGAAATATTTTTGTCCCGGAATTCCAATATGCAATATGGGGAAGTACAAGAGTTCAGAAGACATGTGTACTTACATGAGGCTGCACATCCAACAAACAAACTTTGTTTTTAGCTAGAACTGATCGAACAGAGTCTAAACTTGTACCATAGTAGTTGTTCTTATACTCGCCATACTCGATAAACCTGTGGCAGAAGGTGAAAACAACTGGAATCATTTCCATATTGTCCAGGAAAAAAGCTTACCAGTTTGAGTTATAAGATTTAATTCAGGAGCAAAAATATTTTACTTTACATGAGAGTTCTACCGTGTTTTATAAAGGAAATGCTGTCAAGTACTTCAGCATGTCAATTTTAAGAAATCTTCTACTTTTACCACTTTCAAATCAGTAACACCTGCTTGTATTACAGTTAAAGAGAAAAAAGTACTGTAGTCCAACAGCCCACTAATGTTTTCCATCACCTCTTTTTCTGAACTAATGCAATGCAATAAAACAGTGGATAAGCTAAACAATAGAAACTACTGAAATTTCATTGCACACTACAGAATATCCGAATTCTCTGTCTCTGAAGAGGAGGAGTGATGAGGGTGCTGGTGGAACCAAGGCGGCTGGTTATTTGCTATAAAAGTACAAGCACGATTTGCCAGAAAAGCAAAGCACAGTTTGAAGTTTCAATAAAACCCACAGCTTTGTGTCTAATACACTTTTGCCCTCTGAAACTGGGGGAGAATTTCAAGCTACAGAATTTTACGGGCTGCTGGAGAGCACGATGCTACCATTGTCTCTTCATTTTAGTTTACTTTCTGGAGGGTGTACAGGCAGGGGCTTCACTGTAGATCTCTAAATTCAAAAGCAGAGGAAGTGCCTGGCTGGAAAGAGAGCAGAACTACACAAACATTGTCTCAGGCACGTCTGCAGCACTTCCACACCCCCCTTCCCTAGAGCTGCAGTGCTTTACTGCTAGAAGATGCTCTATTAAACGAATGCTCCCCATCTGAAGCACCTATAATTTCAGTGTCTCCTTGAGGAGCTGAGGCACTGAAACTACTTAGTAAGCTTAGAAACTGTTGTGTTTGCACATCCTGCTTTTTTTACTCTGTGTTTTTCCCCAGCTGCTTATATAACAAAATGTAATTTTAACACATCTTCAAATCACTGCAACCTACATCCACTTTGACTTATTATCTAAAATAACCACCAGCACCATTTTATTATAAACCATCCTTTTAACTGCAGTTCTAGTTAAAATCTCTTCAACATACTTGTTATTCTGTACATCTGTCTCAAACAAGTGCTTGGAAATGAAAATGTATTCGACACCGTCGCTTTCTTGGCTTCTCCTTGGACGGGTAGTGTCTGCAGTTCCATCATATAAAGAAAAAAAAGGAACATATGCACAAAACAATACAATGCAAACCAGTTCAGGAAAAACTGAAAAGCACAAACTCTTTGTGCAATATTAAGCATAGCACTTCCCTCACTTCTGAAGCACATAAGGCTGCTCTGGATCTGGTAGGCAGCACACAAGCACATGACAAAATTGAGTTTTAAATGCATGCAGGAAAAGCAGGAAAAAACCTATTGGACAAGTATCAGATTATCATTTTTTATTAACTAGTGGAAAAGTCCAATAAAATGAGGACAGCTGAATAATAAAAGGAACATAAGTCCATAACAATTACCCCAGCCTTGTGTCTTGTTAAACTTATTAGCACATAAGACCATAAAGGGAAACAAAGCACACCATCCTGATTTATAAAATGTTATGTTCATTAACAACTTTGTAGCTATGTTATGTGAAGCATGGTAATAAAAAATGGGGTGTGAACTTTATGTTTTAGTGCTTTTCTTTATCTGGTGATCAAAATAGAATTCCATTTTCTTTCAGTAGCCTTGTATTATTTGCACTTCCTACTTTCCCTCAAGTAGGTATAAGGGTTTTGCTTATAAATGAAACTTTATTTTTGGGGTTGTCACTTATGATTAATGAACCCATTAAAACACCCTATTTTGAACAAGCTGAATACTACAGCATCATGTATTCTCCACCACATATGGACATACAAAACTTGCTTGCAGCAAGGCAGTCTTAAATGCCATTTGATATATCACTCCTCTTCTTAGCCCGACACAATGAGGAATATTTCCAAGACAGGAATCCCAGTTCTCTCTCCAAGTCCTGGCTTACTGAATTTCAGGGAGAGGGATTCCTTTACATGTTTGTTTTAACTTATAACCACACATTTGGAAGAGAAAAAAGAGAAGGCAGCTTGATGAATACTGGCAACTTTTACAGAAATATTTTTGGGCAAATGATTGCATATACTTCAATGTGTTAAATATTTGGGGAACATCTAACTTTTTTGTTGTTGCTGCTTTCAATGCCTAGTTGAAGCACAAACATGCAAAAGAATTGACTTGTCTAACTAAATGCATTAAGTTTTCTACTTAGCAAATTCATTCATATATATACATTTCACAGGTATCTGCTCTTGCAAAAAACCTGTGACAGAATCTCCCAAATTCAGAATGCTGGAGCCATATTTTTGAAGCATCTCCATAGAAGGTACAAGTAGAAAGCAAACCAAGAAATCAAAGTCTAAAACTGTTGAGTTCTCCATATTAAAGAAAACCCAGTGAAGTATTGTAGAAGCATTGTAAAAGAGCACGTTACTCAATTTTATAAAAATCACACTATTTGGTTTTAGAGGGGAAAGAGGAAAAAACATCCCCAAATCAACTCTTCTAAAGCTAGTCAAATGAATTTAATTAATTTATTCACTGGATTAAACTGTTTATCATCAATCTTCATTTTTCAGCCTAACAGATAAAGGCCAGTTTGCTGAATGCAAGCATTGGTAACAGAGTACATTTCACTGCTTTACAGCCAAATCCAGCGTGTTCTTCAGCTGAGTTTCATTTACTAAACCTCACTGACATCAATCATGCTAAACTCATACTGAAAGTGTACTGCAATGCCTCTGAGCCAAAAAGCTCTATGAGTTTAATCAATGCTGTTTAATATATAAGTGCAGCAGCACTTTTAAAAATTAGAAAAGTAATTTGCATGCCAAGCATGCATTTAGAAACCCAAATTTGAAAGTACCTTAAAGGTAATGCAATAACAAAGGCTAATAATGCAAGTATATCATTAGAGAATAGAAGTGCATTTTTACTTACGTGGCACTGTTACCCCGTAGTGCTGGGTATCACTGATTAGCAGTTTCCGTTTAAGTTCGTTCAGTCCAACCCCTACAGGACCTGAAAGAAAGAAAATGTCCTGTTTCCCAGCAGCCAGTTGTCTCTTGTATTCCGGTGCCAGTATGCTCCAAGATAAGACTACATAGCCTATAGATGCCTTTCAACATTACTGCCTTTTAATCAGTGATTTGGAAACGCCCATGGTTCCAGCCTCTCCTAGAATATACAGAGCTGACAAATTTCAGGGGATGCAGTTGGCAGTTACTCTGTTCTGACTTTATTACTGAGAAAATATCAGTGAAAAAAAGTTGCCAGCAAAGCTGGCTTTCATTGCTGCAGCAACTACCCTCAGCATGCATCCACCTCCACCTCAGTCCTACTACAAACATTTTAACCTGCACCTTTACAGAACAAAAACTGGTTTGGCTGTTTATTTTGCCAGACACCCCCAACTTGCAGATTAGAGGACCCTGCAAAGAGCCCCCAAAGCCTCTGCACTGTGTGTCAGCATGGCTCACTTCCTCCTGCTGCTGCATCCCCTGCCTGCACCAGATGCCCCTGGGGACAATTGTTTCCACCTTCTCATGCATGCCCTGGGAGCACTGTTCCTTGCAGCCCCTGCTGCAAGGCAGGAACATTGGCCAGCTCCTGGCTGCCTGCAGCTGTCACCATCCACCTTTCGACTGTGTGAGGATGGCATTGCATGGAGACAGGAAGGAAGGGCAGCACTTGCCAGGTCACAACCAATTTGGGATGTTTGGGTTTCTTTCTTTGTTGCTGATTTTCTTTTAAACTGTGCTTGTCTCCTGCCTGCTGTCTGAACGGGTCCAAAGCAAATGTTTCCTTCTTCATGCGACTGCCAAAGAGAGACCACTCTTGGAAGGAGGATGGCAGGAGGAAACAAAGACTGCATGGAATTTTTTGACCCGTCTCCTCCACCTCCACTTGAGTAGTGCTGTACTAGAAGCTACTGAGCAAGATGTTCCTCTTGGCTTTCGAGTTGTCCCTAATTCTTAGCTGTTTGCTAGTGGTGCCTTAGGTCTCTGTGAGGGCACTCTGTCCTGTGAGGTCTCAAAGGCTCCACAGGCACTCTCTGCCTGTCCCCAGGAGCCCTTCATGCAGGGCTCCAGCCTCCCTGCCCACTTTGGTGACAGGGTCATGGTGCTGAGTGTGAAGAGAGCTCAGCTCTGCATGTTCTTATATTTCTGACAGTGGAGAGCCTTCATTTCTACAGAGCCGAGGTCAACAGCAGAAGGCAAAGGAGAATGAGTCATTGGAACCATGTCCCAAATAATGCAAAGATAATACCTGTGGTTTTAAGGAAAATTCTTGCACATCTAGTAAAAGTGACACATTTATATATGGAGTGCCTCTTAACAAAGACATTTTAAACACTGTAAATACTAAACCTAATAAACATTTCAATGAAATAGTGTTGTAACCACTACTTACTAGTCACAGTCCAAAAACAGACTGATGCTTCCGTACCTTCAGGTGCCTATTTGTAAAAATGACCATACACCCTGTCTGGAGTTGAAATACATAATGATGAAAAATAAGTGTTTGCTACTTTGCTGCTACCCCCAGACTATGGTCCTGCTGTAAAATCTTAGAGTTTCTAAATTTAAAGTTTCTGTGTGTTCACATCAGTTAAACTCACAACTATATTTCAAGTTCCATCTCTGACCTTCCTGTAAATTAATCTATCATTATGTATAAATGTATATTTAATATGGTGTACAGCAGCCTCTACTGGTGCATGTCTGCAGGGGACAGCAATGTGTTATGTAGATAATGGCATTGCTTTTGTTATAATTTAACTTCTTTTTTCCTCTTTATGATAGTTTAGCTATTTAAGGCACTAAATGAGGACTTTTGTAGGAAAACTAATGAAAACTCAATATATCCTAGCAAAGTAAACCAAACCAAATGGAATTCAGTTTTTAAAAATCACTATTACTTTTAAGCAAAAAATCTTGCCCATCAAATCCACACAAATATTATTTCCTTAGTCTACATGCTGTCAAATCAACAGTATGCTTTTAGCTCTTTTTATATATATGAAGAGTCCAGGCTTCACTTCCTGTGACACATGCTTTAGAAACTTAGCTTAACTCTGTTTCCAGACTACAACTTCACTACTGTCTCCCCTTCCAGATTAACATTTAAAAATCATCTTTAAATTAACTACTGAAAGGTGCAGATTCTTCTTTTTCAGTGCTGTCTTCACAGAGTTCTCATAATTGTAGCATATGGACACTGAAGGCTGATTCCAGCTCAGCAAAGCCATCCATTCATTATGTGGATTTTTATACTACCTCTCCCAAGTGTAATATACAGTTCCCTTCTAAATATTCTTTTCATTTTGATGCAGTAGAGAAAGATGCCAGTTTCTAATAGTTATGAATCAGAACACAATTTGAATTCAAAAAGAGAATAAAGTGTCTGGATCTAAAAGGATAATCCTGATTCTTATAGTCAAATATAAGGCATGCAGGATCCATGTCTGTACTGTAGTTTTGGTTTACTGTAAATCACTCCAGCCAGCAATATTTACAGTTATGCTGACAGATTTCGATATACTTTGCTTACTGTTTTAAAGGAAAATTTGTGCTGCTTGCTGTTGCATGTTAAGTCATGTTAATGATCAAATCCTGCACAAGTGGAGACTGCAGTGACTACCTCACTTATTGAGAGACATCTGCAGAATTAAACTGCCAATCATTAAAACTTGCACTAGATTTTGTACCACTCAGACGTGGTACAAAAGACATCTGAAGAAAACTGAAAAAACTGTAAGTTTAAGTCTTTGGAGGGTTAAGCCAACCAGCCATCCTGCACCCATAGATACATAATGAGTAGTAGTCTTTTGGAAAGAAAAGGAAAATGGTCTTTCAGAATAGATTTTGTGAGTTAGATGACAATATCCCTGCTAGGATCACAAGAACCCAGTAGGAGACATGCCTTGAGAGAGGCTCTGTGGCTCAGTTCCTAGTACACTATAATGCAATGACTGCACATGCATGTCTGACTGCAGCTCAGTGTGGTAGGAAAGGAGAACCTCATTATTTTGTGTTTCAGTACACTTTAACAAGCAGTGGGAGTGTACTTTGAGATTTGCAGTTCACTGAAGTAGGATCAGTGAGTTCATATTAGTGTTCTCAGGGGCAAGGCTAGGCATTATGTTACATCCTATGTATTTGTTCCTGAACCTTGTTGACCTTCCCATACCTTCAATCAGGAAGTTTTAATGCATATAGCAATTACAGGTCTCTTTCTTCATTGTCCAGTTAGTTTACTGGAAGTGGCACGGCTATGGTAGGCCATTTTCCTGCATTACTGCTGTAGATCAATTAAGACTGCAAGCCACTACTGAACATGTGAAAGCTAAGTCAGGAGATGTGGAGGCTTAAAAGGTCCTTTCATTTCATCCTCCTTCGCTCTGAAATAGACCTGGCCCCATCATAACTCCTTCATGATAAAACCAGAGGTGATAGAGTTAAAAAAAAAACAAAAAACCAAAAAAACCCCCAAAAAACTAAGCAATACAACAAACAGAAAACTTTTCCAGTTCTAGATTCCTTTTCTTCACAGTAGAGACCAGAAGCACATCTTTGTGGGAAGTATTGACAGCCTCATTCAGAGAGAGAAGCTTTTCTGATCGTGTCAGACACCAACAACAACTTCTTTATGGTTACACACCTCTGGTCTTTGCTCCCACCACTGCCACTTTGGACAGAGGCATCACTATGAGTGACCACAGCACCTGAAAGGCTCTGCACACCTCTGGTGATCACACTGCATGCACAGAACAGTGTGTGTTCTGGGAAACAAGTGCTCATAGTTTGTTACTGATAATTTTGCTTTATCCTGCCCCTTCAGAAAACTCTGAGTTAGCTGAAACTATGCCAGATAGTTATTGCATGCAGCACATTCATTCTAACTCTAAGGAAATAAAATTTATGCTACTCTGGCTCTTAAAATCAACTGCACCAGAAGACTTTGTGAGCAGGACTTTTCCCTCATTAATATAAATGAAAATTCTAGTGTCTAAATAATACACATCATATTAGAATAGTCTACCTTCATCTGATAGGGCTGTGAGGTATGTAACACTTAGGATGCAGGCAACATTTGTGAGGGAAGACTTTAAGGATTTCTTGGCAGTTTGGGAACAGTAAGTTACTAGAAGCAGACTGATGACATAGTATTAGATAATTTTGTTTTTAGCAGACTCATCACAATCCTAACAATTAAAAGCACACAGAAATATTTGTGTCATTACTGCTTCAGATGATGATATTTTAGCCCCAAGGATTTGCAAGGCTTTATTCATGAACTTACATTTTCAGACAAGGTAAAATCTTGACAAACTGGTACACTGAACTGACCCTGAGAGTTGTGTGTATCATACAACAGGGCACTGAAATTACTGTGTGTGCAATTCATGTTCTTTAAATTAGACTAGACCAATTCAAAATGAAGTGAAATTTGTTTCAAAGCTGTCAAGCTCCCTCCCCCTAAAAAAAAAATGCAAACCCAAACCTAAATGTCCCCTTTTAAACAGTAAATTATATATTTAGACCTAGCATAACACAACAGACATCTAGTGCAGATGTCTGCACCAATTACAGCTATAAATTAATTATATGTCCCTTTCTTTCCTTGAACTACTATAGAAATTATATTTGATGTATAATATGGAACACTGCTACTGGCACACAAAAAGCTTCTACTATACCTGTATTGCTTAGCTCTGCTAGTTTTTCCACATTTTGCCCAAGACATTTTTATGATATTGGCCAGACTTAAGCTGCTCTTAATATCCAGAGAAAAAACATTAGAATTACTGAAGTCCGCAATAAATTTCTGAATTGCTTTTGTTACTGAAAAAGCACTCTTTCTTCATTTGATTTATTACAACAGAAATCAGATGGAATTTCTAGGCATTCCTTAGATCAGACATATGCAATTTGTTATAAAAAGTCTACTTATCACACTTTTGCACTACACTCTGTTGATGTAACTGTAAAATCAACTCAACCATGTTATTACTTGTTGTATATAACCCACAATCTCACAGTGATCACACTAGTAGGTGGCTGATTTTTAGTGCTGGAGAGTGACAAAACTGTTTATTAAAAACTCAATTTAATGTTCCCTTGGATATGAGCAATATAAAAACACAGCTACTCAACAGTTCCTAACAGTCCCTGACAGAGGGTCATATTTCTCTGCTCTGCTGCTTTCAGAACAGAGGGAATTTTACTAATGAAGCATTAGCCTATGTGTTACTGCCAAGGAAACAATAATCAATGAGACATTACTCACTCGTAGCAATGGTTATTCATTACTCATTGGTACTCCAGTTGTTACCTTTCAAAAGCTTAAGATAATGCACTTTCTCTCTTTTTGGGAGACTGAAGCAATGCATTTTGATTATATAATAAATGCTGCGAGGAAGCCATGGCAGTGACAGATTATAGAAGAACAGAAAGCTGACTAAGGATAGTATGTGGAATCTTTGGCAGCTATGTTTACATTCATTCTTGGCTTACAGAGGTCCACCTTGCATCCACCTTTCTTACTACATGTCCCTTTATCTTTTCTAACACAGTAGGGGGGGTTTGTCTTTATTGACCTCAGGTATTTATCCTGTTCTTTTTTTTTTTTTTCCACAAAGATATATTGATTGATCTCTAAGAGCAGAATATCAACATAATTCTTTTGAGTTTTAGGACAGCTTGACTGCTGCATTCAGACTTGTAACCATGGCAGCTGTATTTTAATGTCATCTCCTCTTGGTTTAGGAAAGCTTTAAACATAACTTCCTAAAGCATCCTTATATGCAAGCTGGGACATCCTGTCTAGAAACGTGGACTACTAGACAGGTGAAAAACTGCAGCATGTTCAAAGGGAAGGGGTTATTGGTCTGTGCTCTATGACTCATTATAAGGGGAGTTCCCTGGGACAGACTTTGTTACACATCTGTACCAACCACACAGAGTGGGCCCTTACAAAGCTTGCCCATGGCAAGATGGGTGATACAAGTGACTTGCTCAAGGGCAGGGCTTCCATCCAGAGAGCTCCAGGCATAGGCTGGCAGAACTTAGTGAAATTTCTGCATTACAGTTCTGCATTACAGGCTGGGGACTGACTGGCTGGATAACAAGGACCTTGGGGTTCAGGTGGGCAGAGCTAAGTGTGAGTCCCCAGTGCTCGCTGGCAGCAATGAAGAGTAACAGGAGACTGGGCTGTACCAGCAAGAGCCTGGCCCACAGATAGCGGGGAATGATTCTTCCCCTTCACTCAGCACTTGTCAGTCCCTTGTGAGGAGTAGTCTGTCCACAGCAAGCCCTGCACTGAAATTGTTGATAAACTGGATCAAAGACATCAGAGAGCCTCAAAGATGGTCAGAAGCAGAATCACCTGACCTCTAAGAGAGACTAAGGGAATTGGACTTGCCTAGCTTGGGGAAGAGATGTCTTCAGGGAGACCCACCAGCATCCTTCTGACACTCACTGACAAGATGGAGACCACCTCTTTACTGAGGTGTGAGGTAAGACAGAGAAGACATGATGGGAAGACAGGTTCCTAAAGTTGCTGCCGTGAGTAACCTGCTCAGAACCTGGTGTTAATCTTGCTCAGTGGGAGGCTGGACCAGGTGAACTCCTGAGATCCCTTACAATCTAAATGACTTTCTGGTAGGCATTGTGCTAATCAGCAGGTTAAAAAAAAAAAAAGAGAGAACAACTTACCAACCAAAACTACAAGCCTGTATTTGTCATTAGGTTGTCGTCTATATTTTGCAACTTCTTCATAGGTTGGGATATCTGCTGTATCATACTGATCACTCTTCTTGCACTCATACATGGACTTGTTTGTTTTTTTATCTTTTCTGCTAAGACGAAAGCTTCTTCTAAAACCAGCTGCAGTAAGAACAGGGTTTTTTTAAAGTAAGAAAACAAGTCTTCTTAAAACACTTGAAAACACTCTCTTCCAAACATTCAAAGATTGAAGCATGGAATAAAAAGGGCATTATATGTTTAATAACTCAAGTCATTAGAATGACATTTCCTGTGTTTTTAAACTATATCAGGTACCTATTTAAACTGCAAAATTAAGATTACCAATAAAAACATAACCTTTGCAACAATAAACTGCAAAATATAATTGCAATAAATTATTAACATATTTAGATTATTTAGACAAATTGAGTATCCTATAAATTGAGATATATATATATATATACAAAGAAATTCATGCAAGCTGGAGTTTCATAACACATCTAATGCCTATTAAATGTCTATTAAATCACCATGGCACACAGACATCAAATACAACATAGGATAAAAACACATCTGGTGGCTGAAAGGGTTAATGAGAATTAACTCCTTCAACAATTCTGTTGTGCTTAGCTCCATGCTGATACTGTATTAAAAAAATCACATTAAACCTTTCTGAGTATGTTTAATAGTCAATCCAAGCACTCATAGCTAAATTACAAAATACTAGAAACATCTTAGAAAATACAGTACACATACTACGAATTTAGAAGATCTATATTTAAAATTGCATCAACCGTGTTATATCTATTGTGCCTTCTAGAGAAGACTTGAAATTTTACATAGCTTTGAAGCACTCTCAAAGGAGAAAATTATAGGCATTTTCAAGCAGGACAGCACAAAAAACCTGTTTTATATTACTTGTTAAAAACTAATTTACTCTTCTGTTAATGATTACCTCAGAGTTTTTCAAATAAATCCTTTATATTGCATTACATTAAATTTTACTGTATCTCTACAAAACGGCTTTTGTTCTATAAGGAAGTATAGGAAAGACTGTGAAGACTGCAAAGCTGATTTCACTATCTGGTGGTAGTAGAGTAAAACACAAGCTATACTTTAAATACTGGAAAAGTTGTTGGTTTTCTTTTCCCCCTGAACACTTCATAGGACAGTAAATGTGTAATTTGGTAACCCCAGATTTTCATCAAAATGTTTTCATATTATAATAACACTTATGTTTAGGTGTTTGAGAAGCAATCATATTACAATTTCTTCTTCAAAGATAATATCATGCAAGTTCAAGATTCAGTTGTGCAAATATTTAACACCAGATCTGAAAAGAAATGCTACAAAGCTTAATATAGGCTTGGCATTTTGCACACATACAGTTTCACTGAGCATAAATCATCATAGAACCTGGACCACAGAGGATGTTAACCAAGTTATTTAATTGATGTGAGTCCCTATGTCTATGGGAATCTACAACACAAGCATACACACAAAAGTTGAAGAAAAATTTCTTTGAGAATACCATGATATCAACCCATTTACATTCAAAATATGAGTAAGTTAACTGAAAATCAATGACAAAGGAGAAGAGCTAGCATCCACAGAAAGGGCAGATGATATTTTTAAGAAGTACAGTATAGTCTAGACTAAGTAGGAGGCAGGGTGGCATAGAAAAGAGATCAAAATATGACATATGAAAACATAATGAAATAGATTGGGTTGCGTTATTTTATTATTTCAATAACACTAACATTGAAGTGACTGCAGTCAGAAATAGAACTGCTCTATTGGAGAGCTTACACACCCACAAGAGGGCCTGGGAGATCTTGCCCTATGGTGAAATTCATCATGACACGAGGATGTTCTTTTGATCATAATTACACCTGAGTGTATAGACAGCTATACAAAGAAAGGTTGTAAGTAGCTTTAACAATACAGACTACAGACACATGAAGTGAGTTACAAGTTTCCAAGTTTCCTGAGGCCTTATCTAAAATGCTCCTGATTAAAAAACCCAAAATCCAACAAAAAATTGCCCCAAAACTTGAAAATTATTCTATTTGCTGCATTTTTTTCTTTACAATCATTTTATGGAAAAACAAAAAAAAATACAGAAAAAATAAAGAAGAATCCTTCATTGTTGACTACTAAATGGTTTCCAAAATTAAAAGCTTTGTTACAAGACCAACAATCCATGTATCTGGAAAAGGTAAAAAGTAAGGATAATGGCCAAATGAAGCTACATCAAAGGTGTCCATTCCAGTTTGGTGTTGACCTTACAATTAACAACAGCTTCGTTCCCCTGATCAGCTGTCTCAAAATGCCATTGGAACACCTTCTCAATCTCCACTTAAATGGTAAACTGTGCAATCTTTAGGAAAAGTATTTTTTCTGCAAAATCTTCCCATCAATTCAATCCCCACTTTTAGGTTTTGGTAAGAACATTACATTGTAAATTGTTCCCCTTTTCTCCACCCAATTTATTCAGATCTCATTAGCAAACTATCAGGTGGTAGATTATTTAAGAATTTTAATTTCTTTTACTCCTTGAAAAAGGAGAAAATCTTTCAGCTCTGTCTTCAGGCTGATTTGTCCCTTGTCACTTTTACAGGCTCCACAGAAAAGATAACAAAGACTCAGGTGATATGATTCCACTGCTAACATGTGTTTCCTTGAATAAAATATTTGCTATTTCTGCCACTGAAACTCATTGATAAAATAAAAATAATCATATTGTCCTGCATATTAAGGAAGCTCAACAAGAAGTTCAACCAGAACTTAGACATTACAGAAAATAAAATATACTAAGTAAAAAGAACAAACATGAGAAAAAGATAGAGACCAGAGTAAAGCTGACTTCTCTGCAGTGTGCTGGTGAAAGTGCTCTGTAAAACTACTGAGTATTAAAAGTTTGTTTGCTGTTTGCTACTTTATGACTATTGTCAATTATAAAGTTTTTTAAACTGTTCCTCAAAGTCCATCTCAATAGCCCCACACAGAATACCATGAAAGTTTGCTTTAAATAGCATTAAAACCCAAGGAAAACATACAGTTCCAAGAGGAACGATGAGAATGTTTCAAACATATCCAACACTTTTATGATACTACTGCTGCATTCCTGAAAGCATCTTCATTCTTCTTCATTGCTTATTGCTCATCATCTGCCATTATATGTCCTCTCATATATGACTTAACTTTTCTGTGACCTAGAAGCTGTTTTATAGAAATGCTAATAAATATTCTCTATTGAATGCCTGCATTTGTAATTGCATTTTATGTTGGGAACTATGACTGCACAAAAATATTATGCTGAACTGAAACAATATTGTACTTTTAAGGAATAAAAACATTTATGAAAAGGCAAAAAATATTCTACTAATGTTTGCATATTTTATGGCTTTGAAAACATGAAAACCAAACTTCATATATTTAAATCAACAAGAGAGCATCATTAAAATATAGTGATGATTACTACAGAGAACCAAACCCAATACTAATATGCAATAGAAAAAGTTTCTATAAAATGTTTTAGGTTAAAAGTAAATTTCTATAAAGAACAAATGGAAAGTGTATTTCTTGCCTAGAATATTTGATAATATAAACCTTGACAAATATGAAAGGAGCTGCAGGCTACACTGTCTGTGGAATATGGGTATCAGCAGAGATTAACCTTAGTTGCCAAGTATGCAGACTATAAAATAAAAAGGGAAAATTCTGTCACTGAAGCGACACAATCTCCTGAACACTGAGAAGTTTGCACCAGCTCAGTGGTTACAGCTACATGACTAGAAGCTTACTGAACATGCAAACCCATAAACTACTACTGGAATGTAAGAGATTTGGTGAAATAAGAGCAGGCTCTGGGAAGAAAATATTAAGAACAAATGTTCTCAAACTACTGATATGTTCAAAACTTGTACTTCTCAATATGAAATAAAAATAAAAAAAATCATTACAGAGAAACCTAATTAAGGCCCAACAATCAAAGAGAAATCACTTAGATCTCTAAGAATGAAAAAACACCTTAGCAGAAAAGTTTGATTATTCTTTTAACCATTAGCAGTACACATTTCATCATGTCAGAACAACATCCTTACACAGAGAAATCCACTGGGGCCTCACACAGAAATCCTAACTGAAAACAGGCAATGTGTGAACCTTCCTGCCTTGCAATATTTTAAAAGGATGATGATGTAAATAGCTGTGCTTATTTACATTTAATGACATAATTATGAAGAAGTAGATTGCAACTATGTTGTGTAAATTTCAGTCCAAATATACTAATAAAACCAGAAAGTTAATTTCTCAAATTCAGACAGACTACACCAACAGGAAATAATAAAATATAAATTCATGCATGCTTCATAAATTCACAAGTAAGACTCCAGAATGCTATATTGCATTTACATGGGCTTTTGCTAATTTTCATTCATTAAAATAAGTGCTTAAGTACATGTTTAAATTACATATGTTCTTCACTGAATTTAATTTTGTCTTAGAATGAACAACTTCTATTTAATCGTAAATGCATTTAAGAGCACCCTTTGTATTCATATTACTGACAAAAGTAAGTTGGGTACCGTGGTCATTATCTAGGTTTGTATGAACATAATATTTTTACTAGATATGGATATTATTTTTCCCCCAAAATATTGGTACTTTTTTTTACACTGGCTCATATACTGAGGATTTCCATTGTAACACAGGAACTGCACAAACACAGAGCAGACTTCTAACTCTGTTTGCTTCTGGACTGATTCCCAACTTGCACATTTAGACAGGGTTAATAAAAATTTAGATTATGTCTGGCTTTTAAAGATGAAATTGAGAATAGTAAACAGATGATATTCATCTATATTTACTGTATGCTCATAAAGGTTCAAGCAATGTAACCAGAATTTAAGCTTGGCAAAGGCAAACTCCTAACATTTTCCTCAGCAATTCCTCAGGAAATTACAGCAGAAACATATGATACCATACTGTGGCTTCAATATTAGAATTTGGTGGAAAATCATTAAATTTTTCTGAGTCACTTTAGAGGAGAGGGTTCAAATTAATAGCAGTATTGCCTTGGATATAAAAGATTTGACCCCAAATGGTTGAGACATTCTGCCTTGTGAACACTTTCTTCCTGTGCTCTTCACCACCTTGTATGTGTCTGAAGCACATATCCTTTCAGAGAGGGTCGGGTGTTCAGAGAGTAATCTGGTTCACGGATTGAAGTGCCAGAGCCATATATATATAGTTTTTGAAACAAGGAGACACTGGAGTACATGAGACAGTTAAAAAAAGAAAAACCTGTGTCCTGTTACTGCATGCAAAAGAATGGTAACATTCTTAAGATAGGAACATTTTAAACGAATGGTTCTTAGTGATGAGTTCCAAGGAGCCTCTAATTTCTAAACCAAAAAGCTACTTATTCACACTCAGTGAACATACTTGTGCCCTTACCCCAAAACTGGTCCTAACATTAGTTTTTTTGCCCTCTGACTCTCCTCTCTGACGTGTCATTCCAAAACCATATACCTAGCATGAGATGGCTGAAGGTACTGCCTTCCACTACATGGAAGCTCTCAAGAAAGAAACCATTGCCTGAACTGTACTTAGCAATTCTGAATAATTTTTGTAAAGTTTTGCCTAAGTAAACTACAACCCATCTTGATTTTTGTTCTTTGTTTCTGAGACAACAGCAGCTTCTTCCTCAAGACACCTCCTTTCTAAGATGGCCGCCTCTTTTTGGTAACTGCGGGCCAAAATGTTTCAGTGAAAAAGGCTACAGTACCTAGAAAAGGTAGACTCTCTTTTGCTGCCTTCATTCCCAAATAAAGCAGCAGCCCACTAAGATCTGATTGCAAAATCATGATAATCTCACCCTAAGAATTCATGCAATATGTATTTACATATTGAAAGAAAAGATGGGGGGTGTTGCTCCTATTTCAAAGAAATTATTTCATGAGGAAAATTAATTTCATCTGGAATCACATCCAAATTATTATTTTCCAAACATACTCAATATTTCAATACAATTACCATTCAGCATTAACTTAGTGGATTACTTAACAAAGGTAAGAAGTGTATTTTCAGCATGATCAGATAATCACAAGTTTCACAAGCACAGGATGGAATTATACCACACTAAGGTTTTGTAAAAAGGTCAGAGTTCTTTCAATGATATACTTTGCATGTACCTGATGTAGTTTATATACCACATTTAAAATCATTAAAGCACAATGTGAAAACAAATCCCATTTACAGTATTGGTCTAGGATGTTTCAGTGAGCCCACTGGCTTGGAAATACAAAAGTACTTTGACAAGTTTCTCCCCACTCTTCTTGTCGTAGGAGGATAAAAGTCTTGGGAAAAGGGCTGGTTGCCACAAAATCTGCTCCAGCCAGCCTTCAGCTGGCAGGAATTCTGGACAGTTTCAACTAAAATATTTTTACATAGGTTTCAAAATGGCACAAATTAAAAAGTTGAAACATATCATGGAACATTCACCTTTTTTAAATGTTACTTTTGTTTGAAATTTGGAATCTTGAAAATGAAGCCAAATGACTCTCGCCCCTCCTCTTCTCCATTCCCCGCAATGATACATTGAGGTCAGACTAGCTTTAAAGCTAAATTTAAGCTACTGAGTTATTATGACTGATATTTTGTAATGTGGAAAAAGAACTGGTGCCTGCAAATTTGCTCTGTATTCTCATTGAATACTCCCAAAATGTTTAGATAGACATGTACAAAGAAAAAATGTGTACACAAAACTTGAATAAAACCTTGCGAGTGTCTTTAAATAATTACTCAAATTTTTCATGATACATTAACCTTTTTGTTTCATAAAACACATAACTTGTTTCATGTACTTAAAAAATTTTGACTAAAATCAAACCAGTATTTAGTAGCCTATGTTTAACCAGGTAAAGGCATACACTACATAAACCCTTTATGTCAAATCCAATGAGCCATGTTTAAAACCTTAATATGCATGCATTTGTCATGCAGAGTAAGGACACTGGTGTGCAGATTACCCCCAAAAGCAAAGTGGACACAGTAGCTCCAGGGAAAAGAAGCTGAAAGAAAGGAACAAAATTGTCTTTTGTAACCAATTGCTCACCTAGATAGGATCCACTGTTGTGACCAGCACATTCAGCATCTTCTGGACGAAGGGTAAAAGCATACAGAATAAGAGCCAAGAAATAAAGCAGAATAATTAGAAGCCCAGCAAAAATACAGAAGAAATTATTTTAAAAATGACAACTGTACAACGCATGGCATTAAAAAGCCTTCATTAAGCCATTTTCTTAAAAACATAAAACAATATTTATTGTTTTATATTTTAGCTGGAGATATTCTTGGAATCTGCAGCATGCACACTGATCTTTTTACCTTTTCAAGCAAAAGTTGTGATGACAAACATTCTAAAAAAAATTCTAACACTGTATTATTCACATTTTATCAGTTAATAGAAAATATGCCACTTAAAAGAAAGCAAAACGATTTGATGTAAATCAAGCTTCTTAGTAAACTATACATTATCAGACTTTAGCTTTATGTTTTGGCTCACTGGATTAGACAGAAAGGTTTTTGATCAAAAACACATCCTCTCATTTAATATAAAATAGCTATAATGTATATTTTTACATGCCAGAGGCCCTTTGATCAAAAATACAAGCTACAATTTTTAATGCTTTTATAAACAAAAGCCTCTTAAGTAAAAAAAAAAAAAGAAAAACCCAAAACAAACAAACCAAACAAAAAAACACAAGAGATCAGCTGCAATTACTTTAACATATGCTGCAAACATAACAGTAACCGGCTACACTCGGATGGAAAACAGTAACGATGATACCACATAGATGAACCTTCTGCCATCTCAGAGAAATAGTCTGTCAGTATTAATTAGAAATGCAAGACCTCTCATGGCCCTGTAATTAACTCAGAACCATCTCTCTCCATCCCAGCCCACCCAAGTGCTGCCAGTATTATTCTATCATACTGCTTTTTCCATACATATCTTGCAGAAGTTCAAGACAGAGAAAGCAGTTTAAAACAAGAGTCCAAATTACTGATCATTAAATGAAGCAACTAGGAATATTCTGGTATTTTTATCTACTTTAAAACATAATTCAATGTATTTGGTGGCAATATAAAAGCATCATATGTATAACATCTCTTAGAAACATTGGACTATATTCCGTTTAATTCTAAACACATGTTCTCTAAATAAAATTATTGGGCTATTCAGGGAAACTTTTATACATGTACCTTCAATTTCCTCTGAGAAGCACAAAGGAGAAATAGGAAAGGAAATCATTAAATGGAGTGAAAACATAACTTAAGAAAGAAAAGTTAAATCGAAGAAGAAAAATGCACCTACCACACTCAACCGCTTCCTCATCTTAGAACAGCCAAAAAGACAAAGTATTATTGTTTAATACTTCATAAATAGGAAAAAAGTCAGGTATGTAAGCTACTCTCAAATTCTCTTGACAGCACCCATTACATTGAGGCATATACAAACACACCAATACTGAGTTCAACTACACTCAGAAAAGGACGTAAAAAGGCATTGAAATACTTTGTGCACTTTCAACTTCCCATATGTGATTCTTCCACTATTCACTTCGTAGAAATGACCTTACCCCGTTGTCATGGGAGATGCCTTTGGTATTAAATGCAAAGTTTGTTAGTTCCAATTAATCAGTCTTAACCTAGAATTTCTAAGAATCACTACAATGAATATGATCTCAGTATTTTTCTGCACTTAAAGTAACAGCTGGGACTGCCCTTCAAGATGGATTTTGAAAAGGTTTTTTGGTTATGGCTTTTTTATTTTTTGGAAGTCTACAGTTGCAGTTAAAACCATGCTAAAAGAATTCATATACTCTCATAATCTATTCTCTGACATTATCCTAATAGATCTACTTGAGACTTTCTCCTTACCAGTAGTAAATCAATAAATTTCCACTGCCTCAGTAGTAGAAAACATACATTTTTGTAATCATCTTTGGAGTTATACAGAAAAGCAAGATAAATATAATGAATTTTTGTTCACAAAGATATTACATACTAAGGTTAAGATTTATACAGAGATTTAACAATCTATCTCTCATTCAAATTTCCTTTAGAATGTGGATAAATAGGCATAAAAGTCAAAAAAATAATTTCAAAGACTTTCCATGAAGCATGTATTTTCTCAGAATGTGAAAAATTATTCAAGAGCTATTTTACAACCTTTTATGCATAACGAATGTACAAAACAAAGGCTAGGTCAAAATTCTCCTGCATATATGACCACATGGAAGAGCTCTTCTCATTTCATGTCATGAAACGGACATAAGAGTCTCTTCTGCTGCAGTTAAAATACTGTTTTGTAAAATCATTTCTTGGAATCATTTTTCTTGAGGACTTACATTTTAAAATATTAATTTGGAAGACTTTTCTGAATCTTTTTTGAAGATTTTTATGGTCAAGGCGACCATATGGTTTAAGTTGGCTAGGAAGTCCTCTAAGGTGAACACTCCTTGGCTGACCGCATCTTGTGCCTTAAGAGTGCAGACAGTTTTGGGAGTTGAAGGTGAAAGCATTGGATCCATCTTTCTCTCTTGACCTTAAAAGCTCCCAGCTCTTGACAAATGGCCTAAGGCTGCATCTAGAATGGCAGGCTGGCTTCCAGGTGCTAACTCGTTTCTCCTTCTCTGTGATGTATGACAAACTTTTCTGTATTTCCTTTTCCATGACTTCCAATAAACTGCAATGTATCTCCTGAAAACAAGTCACTAATGCTCAAGGCCAATTCGCATAAATAGATTTTTAAAGTCTCCTGAATTCAACAAAGTTATTTGACTTAACTAATGAGTGTGCAGTTTAAAATAATGTCTGGTATTTTAACACTGGTAACAGGTAAACCCTCATTTATGAACATGAAAACCCAGACCAGGAGCAAAAGGAGGTTGGTATGTACACAAGCACAAAGGTCTGTACAGGGCTACACTTGCTCGACCCTGACCACTGCAGACCTCACAGGAGTCCTGCAGGTGTGGTAGATGATGGAGTTATAGCATCAGGCCTAAGAACACTGAAAGGAATCCAGGCTTCTGGGCTACCCCTGCCAGGAAAGGGAACACACTTATCCGTAAATGAAAGACATTAGGATTCCCAAGTGAGTCAGCTAATACCAGACAGCACAAGCTAAAATGTCTACAAGCTGAGGTTTAATGTTGAGATAAAGGCATTCTGAACTTCTTGTGTTTTGTTTAAAATCTTCCCTCTTAAGACTGCTCTTAACTTTCTTGGGCTACTCTTAAGGTTGAAAATAACAGTCTGTAATGAAAAGATCTTGGAAATCACAGGGTTTTCATAGCTTAAAGCAGCTACAAACATGTAGCTCCCAGTTTGAACTTTACAAGAAACTTTACCAGAGCTATTGCCTGTCCCTAGTAAAGTCAGAGGTTACTTGCCAGGAAACTTTGTATTGTGATTCACTACTAAATACAGCTCTGCATCTGAAGCCCCTGTATGCAAGCAGCATGTGCCCAAAGCCCCAAAGTTTTGAGACATGAAAAACTGGGGCCAATACAGTTTCACTAAATTGAAGTGGGCTGAGAAAGGAAAGGTCATGAGCTGGAAGGGACAAATTGAAAGCTAAAAGAGGTCAGAGTAAAGAGGAGGAAACCCAAACCATAAAGCAACATGGAACAAATAAAACACTGAGCAAAGAAAAAATACAATCAATTAAATGTATTGTGGTAAGAAGGGAGAGGAAGTTCCAAAGAAAATAGTCAGGAAACAGGTTTATGAAATGACAACAAAGCTGTAGCAAGAAAAATGGGACAAAAGAAATAGGAAACACAAGCAGAATGGAAGCTTAGGTGGTTTTATTCATTTTAGAAAGATTCAGCGTAGCCAATAATGCTAAACTATAACAATGAAAACCAATATCATATACACTGTGTTTTTGTATGTATTTTAACTGAAATGTAATCAAGATTTGGTTTTGGGGGGCCTCACCTAAATTGTACTACTTAGGAAGCTCAAAACCAGGGCCACTTCCAGGAACATTCTCAGCTCTTGGAAACAGTCCAGAACCAGATTAAGGTTTTCACCTTTTGTTGACTTTTTTTCAAAAATATTTCCACCAAGCAATTTTACTTAAATGTTTCTCAATCTAAAATTTCATCCAGCAGCTCTGTTCTAGTTTCTTATCGCAAACAAGTTGCATTATTCCTTAAACTATACTTTACTTTAGCAAACAAGAAATTGTGACATACAGTGGCTGACATTACAGTGAATATATTAAACACACTTGATTTTTTAGTGATGAACAGCCCCACATAGCAATCAACATTTATACTGTTTTGAAGGTTTTTAATCTATGGAGTTTGTAGATTGAATGATACACTATGTTCATGCAATAGGAAATTTAAGATGATCAAATTTAATTCTCTCATAAAACCATCAGATAACAGTATCTCTATGAAGATAATTTGGAAAATGAAGAAGGATAGTCTTGCAGTGAAGGACAGATCCATTTCCAGTTCTGTCTCACGTGACCTTGACTCAAATGTCATCCAGCTTCAGGTTTCCTTAATTTCTCTGTGGCAGCAGGAAGTTAAGATTTGTAAGGACAGGAGACTTCTGAACAAAAATTCTAATGTGCTAATTTAACTCTATAGGTCTGGTTTATTTTTTGTTTATACTCATAACTACCTGCAGGTGGGCAATCAAGTTTCAAATATGAACACAGAAAAATACTGAGAAGAAAGGCAGAGTTAAGATTGTGCAGCAATTATAACAAGCACAAGAATCCTACTATACATTTATCCTAAATGTTTGTTCTTCAAATACAAGTAGTACAAAGCACTTATTCTTTTTAGCCTGTTTAAATTTTTTTGTTGGCAGAACATAATCTTCAATTCAAGAGACACTCAACTATGGGTAAACTGGGTTACATCTTGTTTGAATGAACACCATTTGGCTGCAGTTAAGTCTTTCCTCTTGCTCACACAATGCCAATCACATATTATAAATCAAAATTGAAAGTAAAATGGGTTTTAAACCTTAGAAAAACTATATGTGATGGCTTTATCACAGTAAGTATTTACATTTAGCATTAAGTACACAGAAAAAATGTATTTTCATGGAAAAGCCATCCCTGAACAACTCTGTCATATATGCTATATACATATATTAAACTGTACAAAAAGGGTGTATACACATATACATATGAACACAGTGCACAAGCTGGCAGAGCTTACAAGCTACACCAGTATAAAATATAAAGTTACCAGTAATTTTCATCAGAGACAACACATACATAACATAAGAATAAACACAGTAACCACTGTGAAAGCAAAATTATGCTGAAGGAATATAATTTCTCGCCTGATTATTGCAGTTTATAACAACTGCAGAATAGTAAGTTATTTGTTATTCAAAGAATTTTCTTCCTTAAAAAAACAGGTTATCACTTTTTCCTACAAATTAAAATAAGCTCCACATGCAAGAATGACCAAACCTGTTGGCAGCATCTATTACAGTCAGAGCATGAGTAATCTTTGTGTTGAAGTTAACAGGCTGGGAGCTATTTAACAAATAATTCTGCCCTATACAAAGTCTCATGTCACTCCAATTTAGACAACATGCAGCCACAGGAGAACTCACAGAGGCAGCTCTGGCTGACAAGCTGTCCAAGCTAAGATGACCACCTAAAGCCAGGAATGCTGTTAAGTATTACTGAGGAATACCAGGTGAGCAAGTTTCCATGGGGCTGGCATTCAGCAGTGGCTCACAAGCTCAGACACACAAAAGCCAATTGCACATAGGCAGACATATCTATAGAACCTCCCTCTGTATCCCAGACAGTTCCCTCACACCCACTGAGGTCTATGGCTCATTCACCATCCCAGCATGTGCAGGGTTAGCCCTACTCACACATCTCATGCAACTCTGTTCCTTTACTTTCATTCCATTTTCATATTTTTTTTCTATGCAGCTTGTTCTTAAAATTTTTTTCCCCAGTATCATTTCCCCACAGTATTAATGTACAAAACTGCTTTTTGCTGAAAAGTCATTGCTGTTAACTATGAAAAAAATGCTGAAACACTGCAGTGGTTTGTTATTCCTCCATTACTTCTGCAGTGGCTGAAAATTAACGTATCAATTTAATCAGCAGGTTAGGAGACCTAACAGCCACTTATCTCATGCATCAAATATTACTGTTGAATTTACTAAGGTTTCCCACCAACGGTAGTAAAATAAATCAGGTCAAGAGTTCTTGTCAGTAATTTTTGCATTCACTGTTTCAAAGACTTTTACAAAGTAAATATATTAGTATTTTATTTAAACAGAATCAACAAGCAACTGAAATATTGCACAAATAGTGACCATAGCAATGCTGCCACAAATACTGTTAATTGCATTAATTTAAGAATTTCAAACAAAGCCCATCCTCTGGGGGGTTCTGCTTAATGGGGCTTATGGGCAGTTTTTGCCCATGTGTTCTTCCACTGCCCTTCTTGCAATATTTTCTCTTGTTCCTAAAGGAAATACAAAATTTCACTTCCTCTCTTTTCCCTTTATTTGTTTATTTCTCCTTTTTCTATATCTTCCTCTTGTCAGTGCAGGCTCCTCTTACATTGCCAGTTTCCTTCAACTTCAGCTCCAGATAACACTGAACTGCATCTTCTCCATTTGCACATGAGAAAGTCTTATTTCACTTACCTCTCAATATGGAGACTACACTGTTCTGCCCCCTCCTCCACACATGACATGTGAAATATTTTTCACTCTAACCAGTACAATGTGAGAATGATTCTGTTTTATCTTTCAAAAGGAAAGGGCTCAATGCTGGGATAGGCATCTGTATTTATACACAGACACAATGGAACAGTTCACTTGGCTATTAAAGTGAAAATAAGAATTAGCATTTCCATTAAAAACCGATCCTTTTAGTAACTTAGAATTAGACTGAGTTTGTTTATTTCAGTGTTAATAATTCTTGCAGAAAAAGTTTTGTAGAAAGTGTTTTTCAGTCTTTCCTCAATATGAGTATGCATATGATCATCACCAAAAAAGCCCACTTTTATTTTGCTTCCAAAAGTATGATACACAAATATGTGTAAAGATTAGCAACTACATGCATTGCAATGCTGAAAAGAGTAAAAAAACCAAACTAGAAAACACAAAGAAGGCTTCCCAGAAGTGATCCAATTTATCTCCTTTCAGGTTTTGAAACAACTTAATTATCAAAGCAGAAACAGTTGTTGACTGTTTCAAAGAGCTCTTTGTAGAGATAAATGTAACAGTCCTTTCCAGTTCCAGAAGCGGCTTGAGAAGAAAGGAAAATAAGAAGTTATAGGATACTTCTTGTGTATTATATGATTTTAACTGATTTTTAAATTAATTTTCAAGTAGAAGGATACTACCACTCTCGAATCCCACCCAAGAAACCGGAGCTCACTCACACATTTTTGGTAATCAAGAAAACAGAGTATTTTTCTGCAATTCTCCCTATTGAAAACAAAGGTATGTATGAAGGTTTTTTCCTCATTACAAAACATGGGATTTGTGGAATGAGTTGACTGAACAGAGCAGACCAACATCCACAGCTACATACCATGTGTCAAGAAAGCTTCCTAGGGCAACTCCCAGTCCCATCAGGAAAGGGACTTCTCTCAGCAGCTCACCTGAAGTCAAGAGGTTTTCACTTTTTTGGATGCTATAAGAATATCAACTGGTAAATTGTCCTTTTTTCTTCAAACTGCTAAGAAAATTCAGGTCACATGACTGGATGGGATCCACTGCAAGCAGCCTCTCAATATGCATCAGGTTCAGGATGATCTAGAGAACTTGTCTCCCCACATAATTACCCTTCCAAGCACTGGAAAACCCTATATTAAGATAAGGATTTAAAAAAGCCTGAAGAAATCAAGCATTATCAATTTCCCACCTTCATACATGGGCTAAAAAAAAATAAAATTGAAGCCAGCAGTTCTTTCTATTTTTCTGTTCTCTATGTCACCTTCCTTACATGTTTCTGGTGCTGTCAGAATGCTTTATGTTCAGCTGAGCAATGCATGATTTTCCAGCATCTCCCAGTTTTGGCAAAGATGATTGCTGTGCACAAATACAGACACAGTCTCTGTATCTCACAGCTTCACTTCTATGCTTGGTAGCACAAAAAAAGCTGATTAACTTTAGAAAGATCACATAGGTGCAGAGTTTCTGAGCAGAATCTTCTTGAAAATCCAAGCAAGTGGAAGGCTTTCCTGAGAGCAATTTGAGCAACATCCTAGACACAGTGCTTTTTTCTACTGCTGAATTCTGATCTTTAAAATGTCTTCTCCTTGAAGGATCTGAATGCCCTCCCAGCACTAAAAACATGTACACTCATTGAATAAAGGGATAAATATCTACTCAGAAGAGCATTTCCCCGTTCCCATGAAAATCTGGCAGATACAGCAGCAGACTGTCTTAAGAAAAAATGAAGGGAGAGAATGACAAATCTATATTACTCTGCAGTCTTTCCTCCTTCAAGAGGCACCACTGCCTTCTAGATGATATTTAGCTGGGACTTGCTTTGTTCAAAGAAACTCCAATAGAGAACAGTAACAGGCATACTGCTTGACCCTCATGCTCTGTCATTTTTTAAAGGCCAGGGGAGGAAGAACCCCATTCAAGCTAGTTAAGGCAGTCTGTGGAAACAGCAGAGACAACAGTAGACAATGTACTCTGGGTCTTCTTTGGGTCGTAATTTTGGCAATTCCCAATCAGGTTCAGGCTGCCTATTTGGAAGGGTGAGATGCATCTTGTAAAACCTTTCACTTGAAGGTCACTAGAAAGATGCAGTCCATTATAAAAGGATTCATGGCAGTGTTGCTGCAGCAGCTGATTTACCTCTTCAAAAGCACCAGTGCCACCTTAATTGAAGGCTCTTGTTGAGTGTATTATCCAGATTCAAAAACAGTGGGCAGAGAGAAATAGCTATACCCTGGGATCAGACACTTTTCCAAAACTGAGGCAGAGCAACTTGACCTAGAACCTAGAAAAACAACAGATTTACTACAAGCTGGAGAAGCTCCTCTTGTTTCTAAGATCTATGTAAATAGAAAAGCTATAGTGCAATTGTAATGTCTGTAATTACAAAGCTAAGCAAGGGCTTTGGAGTTAACAATAGCATTAGGGCATACAATCAAACAGTGAAATGGAATGAAAGATAGAAAATGCAGATTATCCAAAAAATAACAGTTATTGTCAAGCTTCAGAGCACAATAACCATAGCAAGAAGTTAGGAAAATTGCAACAGAAACCTTGGTGCGCAGTTTTAATGTTAAAAGCATTTCTTTTGGTACTTAGTGTGCCAGCATCCACTGTTTGCCATAGTATCCATACTTTTTCTTTCATTGTTAGATAATGAAAGGTGGTTGGAAATATTAGACCACTTTCTGAATACTTCTGGTTGAACTCACAATCATGTTTGTATTTAAGATTTAGATCCTATTGTAGCGTGATAGTTTCTTACATTGTTCACTTTGTTATGAGTCTGTACAACTGAAAGAAATAACAGGTCAAGTAAAATATGCAATAATACTTAAAACAGATGTTGATGTAAATTCCAGTGAAGAGAAAATATTTGTTTCAATGTATGCGCTTTCTCAGAGGTTATTTTTCGTATATTGTGCAACTACTGTATTTGAAAACAGAGACTATTAAGGATGAGTTTGTTTAAAAAACAGTAACAAGTGATTCTGTGAATGTGTATCAATGAACCAAATGTTGTGACTTTAAAAAATTCTACTGCTTCACACGACACAAAAAATTATCAACTATATGGGGGGAGAGGGGAAGACTATCAGACCTTTTATCTTACTCTCCATTTAAATTTCACTGTGTTGATGCAGTGCAAATTATATAAAATGCTGAGCCAATTCTGTACTGTTTCAACAGGAAAAGAACACTCTTCAACCTATGAAATATTACATATCAAAATATTAATTGGGTTCAGTACTTCAAAAACAAACTCAGAAGGCTGGGAATGTTTCTAGCTGCTTTTAAAGCTTTTAACAACATTATTTATGTTTATTTTCCTACTGATACAATGGGATCAAGAAGCTGTTGTGCCTGGGAGGAATGCATCCTGTAGTTGAAACAAACTGCTATTCTATAAGGTTAGAGATGTGGAGTTTTATTTCTATTGCAGGTTAACAGACTTACATGATTTTCTGTTGGAAATTTTCAGTGGTTGAACCTGCACTTCTGGTCTTCTTAATGCAAATCTCCTATAAAATGGGAGGTGGTGGGGGAAAAGACACAAACTCCTCAGTTTTCACTGCAAATTTGGGATTAATAACCACATAATATCATGAGACTATTGCAAATTATTTGGAAGTTTTTATGAGAAATTAACTTAAAGCAAAGCCATCTATTCACAATCTAAAAATTTTAATCTTGCCTGAAATTTTTGGACAGCCTGTAAGCTCTCCAAAACCTGTTGCAGTTCTTATTCCTGCATAGTACATCAGTGTGAATGCAGATACTGATGTGCTATTTTCCATATGTTTTTTCTTTCAGTCTGGATCAGTGATATCCTATCAGTTTTTGTCATTATTAATTCTAGCCAGAGAAATATGGAAATCCAGAGTATTTCAGCAACATGTTTCCAAATTCAGTGGTCCTGCTGCAAATGCACATTTATTGTACCCATGTAATCTATGAGCATTATACATGCCAACTATGCAAACTTAACAACTCAGCAATAAGTCTCTTCTCTTACTGCAAAAAACAATGGAATTATTCTCAGTAGCTCACCTCTCCTGGAAATGCTTTGAAGGGATCAAGCCTGCTCTGGGATTGGCATCACCTTCATGTTTGGCTTGCCACCAGGTTGCATCATCCTGGCTCATGATCTGGAGGATATCTCCTTTTCTGAAAGCAAGTCCAGCTTCTTTACAAGGAATTGCTTTATCTTCATTAGGATCATAGTCAAATAAGGCTCTGATAAACATCTGAAATAAACAGTGTTTGATCTTCAGAATCAAATATTAAATGCAATCCAAAGGTATCTTCCTTTTCTGTTTCTACTGTTCCAAACCACTGAACTAAATAATGCAAATATTTACTGCTGCAAAACATCCTTATGGATGTCTAGAATTGGAAGTTCATAAAGGAATGTTCAACTCATTGCTTCTGGAACTGCAGGCTCAATGGAGCAAAGGCTCTGTGACTCAAGGCAACAGGACTTTGCAGGTGGTGCACAGTGTGCCCATATGAGGAATAGATGAGAAGATACTGTTAAACTGAGATGCTATCTAGTGTCTTCTACCTAGTGAAGGACGAAGGAGTACTTGGAATCAAGCCAGGTCCTTGTAGAAGGTGGAAGATTACCAGTCAACTACACAGCTGAGATTTAAGGCTCAAGAACCATGTTACACCCACTCATAAATTCAGCAGCTGTGTATTGAAGTGTACAGTATGCTGTACAGTAGCTGTACATTGTGCTATATACTGTCATGTTACAAAAGTTGAGTCCACAAGTATAAATCACATTCTTGGTTCTGTCATCCAAGCAAAAAATACATATCCTCAGCATAACAGTTACTGAAACGCAGCTGAAATAGTCTTGCTTACCTTGCCTTCCTTCATTGGCATTTCTTCCTTCACACTGGGTATAATTTTAAATGTAATGGCTCCTTGAGACTGAGCCTGGTGAGTATTTGAAAAGAAAATGCACTGAGAATTAAGCTATACATTTCAAAGAAATCTTAGAAGATAAAGAAACTCAAATGAATTTAAAAGAATATAATGAGTCTATCCTCTCCCAAGCATGATCTCTGGAGTTTGACAGCTTCATTTTACCAAACTTTGTATTACAAAAATTAAAATACCCACTTGAAATGCTTGGGTTTATTTGCTTCTCTGGTGGGGCAGACAGACTGTTAAAAACTGAGACCTGAATGGTTCAGAGGTCCCACTTCTGTATGGAAGGCAGGAGAAAATGCTATAGTTTAAAAGTATATTAGAAGCAACTGCTGGACTCCTGGCACAGTACGGACATCCCTGGAAAAACAGAACTAACATTTCATTTTTCATAAAAAAAAATAATAGAAAAATTCAAACAGGCTTGTGCCCTATTTATCAAATAGAGCGATTGTGGGGGGATTTATTCATTTGGCAACTTTAAGAAACTAGAAAAGAAAAACATACTTGAATAGACTACTAGATGGAAAAAAAGCCTTCCACTATAAATCTTAAAACAAGTTAGCCATCATCAACCACCTCATCCATTCATCTTTCCCTATATCCCACTTAAAGTGTGTCTGGCTGCATTTTACTTATTAACCACAGCATATTCCCACTGCCTCAGTGACATTTTGCTATTGAAGGAAGTGCTAATCAGTTGGAGGCTCTGCTACTGCTGCATGCAGCTGACAAGTTTCATAAAATGAGCAGAGTGCAACAGACAGCCAACGATTTAAGCAAAATGGAAACAGGCCTGTCCACTACCAAGCGAGACATTCTTCTGCCGGCATGTCTGGGATCCAGGGCTCACTGTTTGACAGGCAGCAGCCAAGGTCTTATTTCACAGGCAGCAGGACTGGAATCAATAACTTTGTTACTTTTGAAACAAGCTCTAACTAGCTTTTGATGTTTACACTCTACCTCAAAAAAGTAAAATGGGGAAATTGTTCACACCTTTTCTAGTGGTATTTTGTTTCTAGACATTTTAAAATATTAATTTTTGAAGGAAACTATGGTTCTGTAGGGAACATGAAACCATAAAGCAAGAATGAACATCAGCAGGCTAGCACTTGAATGATCTTGGTTACTGAACCAAAACTCTGCGACAGATGCTCAATTCAGCAGGACAACAAGGTATTTATGTACATAGAAATGCTTACAGCATGAATAACAGAGCCGTCATGACCCTCATCAATTTATTTGATGTAAAAATATTAAATATTTCTGAAAAAGTCTAATTTACTTAATTTGCAATAACGTTTCAATAATGGGACATCAGGCTGGCTTTAGAGACTGTGCAGTTTAGAAGAGCACAGACAGAATAACATAGCTAGCTATAAGCTGTAAATCAGTGTCATAGAAAATCTTCACAGACCAGTTATACCATCTATCTAGTACCTGTATTATTAATTAACTGTCACAGGGAGTGACAATGAGTTACTAATGAGTTATTAATGAATACATTTAAAATAGTTTGAATTCAACAGATCATGGTGGGCCTTAAAAACTGTAGATTATAAACTTAAGTCTGCAACATATTTATGGCAATATTGCTGTCTTTAACTCTTTACAAGTAATTTATAATTGCATATATATGTAATGCATGGAAAAGCACTCTATGAGAAACGACAGGTTTGTAAATGATGGCACTGGAAGAAAAGCCTTTACAGTAGAATATACATTTTTCTAAGAAATACAGTAGAAATCATAAGTCTCATTACTTTTCCTTGACTCTCCTAAATTTATTTTAAAATGTTTGGTATTTACCAAAATGTGTATTATTTCTTCAGGCTTTTTATCATCTACGGGAATCCCATTGACTTCTCTCAGTTCATCACCAACATGAATAAGCCCTACAGAAGAAAAAGAGAAGTTGTGAAACTGTAGCTATGTATTACACAAAAACTGCCATTACCATTCAGCTTGTTTCTCCCTTGTTCATATACATTAAGCTCCAATTTTCATACATTTTAAGCTCTAAGTTGAAAACAGGAATATATGGTGAACAGCTACTTTCCTTTCAGACAAATTTGATAAGGTTGTTGGTTAACTCGCCTCCCTGTTTCCTCCTAAAAATTAGTACCACCTTCTCTACAACTTTTCCAGACTTTCATGCAGATGTTTGAAAAAATATGCATGCCAGTTCTTTTTCTGTGCTCATACTACTTTCTTACTGCTACACAGCTGCAAATAGTGCAAAGAGCACTTAGGCTGGGGGTGTTAATTTGTGGCACAAATGCTTGCTAATCTATATCTATCTATCTATCTATCTAATCTAGATTCACTCCATTAGTGCACCTAAGAGTGAAACACAGCTGTCCTAGATTTTCTTCAGTGAAAAGGGACACCTTAATGTATGATCAGGACTTCTTGCTTAAGTTTTTGTAGACACTGAGCATTCCAAACTAAACAAGGATGTGCTGTTCTTTTGAAAACTACCAGCTGAAACTTAAAATGGATGTCTTAATATAAAATAAGGTCAGCACCCCAAGTTCCTCCATCAGCAGGTTGGCATATGCCATCAGGGTGTGATTCTTGGAGTGTCTGGCACAGGGACAGGAGTAGGACTTGATGATCTTGATGGGTCCCTTCCAACTCACCATATTCTGTGACTTATAAATGGATGCCATCAATTGGAAACAAACCATGATATATATAAAAAACCCCTCTGTATCCACTAACTCAAAGATACCTTGCTGCAAGTGAATTGGGGAAAAAATCAGCATACTTTCAGCAGTACTGAAATATCACTTTGGGAAACTGTCCAGAGCCCAAATACTTCTGTTTGTGATAGTGATGTATTGAATTTCTACAAAATATGCCATTTTATCTCATCTTGTTCTGAGCTCTTGAATGGCTAGTGCCAAACAGCAACACCTTACCACTTCTATCTGCAGCTCCTCCACGCATTATCCTGGCCACTACAATTGCACCAGTATGTTCATCCCTTTTAATAGTAGCTCCCTTGGGTAAAAAAAAAAAAAAAGAAAACAGAAAGTTATTTGGTTAATCTCAGCATAATTTTAATACTCTACACTAAAAAACATTTGCTACGTAAAACTGCAAAAAGCTGACGTATTAGTATGTGATTAAGCCAGAAATGATACTTGCTTATGAAAAGAATATACAAAATATGTTGCTCTATTTCTGTCCTCTTAAAATGTGTCTTCTTTTTCCATCAGAAATAATTCATGTATTCTGTGAGTACACAGGTTTAAAGAAATAAGGACAATGATGTAAAAAGTTTGCTTTTCACAATTGTTGCACTTTAAGCTCAGAACTGGCTGTGCACCCTTTTCCTTCACAGAGATACCAATAAACAAACACATATTTGAGAAGTGCTCCTGAATGTTGGGGCTCACCTCAAACACTCACAGGACAGAAATGCAGAGGAAGGGAACATTTCCTGAGTTAGTCATGGCTGTTTTCACACATTACATATAGACAGCACAGGGCACTGAGGTAAAATGACATTGTGTAGTTAAATTTCCAATGAACAGCTGTCTAGATGAGAAAAAAAGCCACTGTAACAAGAACTGCGAGGGTGCACTGAAGAGAGGCACAAGGTGATGGGGAAGCAGCAGGCAGCAGCAGTGCCAAGTGAGAAGGGACATGGAGGTGCAGAGCTGCTGCCTCAGCTGCAGTGCCAGTCCTTTCAGACAGAACTGGGGGAGTGAGAGAGGAAATGCTGGCCCTGTTCTGGGAGACAGAACAACAATGGGGATTTTAACTAGGTAACTTGTGCTGCATTATCACCCCCAAAAGGGTTACTTGATCCAGTATTTTTAAAAAACAACAAGAAAAAAAAAAAAAGCATGCCTTGTCCTTCAGTTTTTTAACTGCACATGGTTACTTTCCCATATTAATCTAATTATTTACCTGCAATAGCTCTTTGTTAATCAACAGAAATATTAAGGACTCTGTCAGGCAAGTCAACTTTCTGAAAATTTCCATATTTGCAATTACTGAATTAACAGTATTACTCCACCTCTGAGTGCTACATGCACTCTGCCATCACTTGTTAAAATTTCCTTCCATCAGAGAAGTGTTGTGCTTGGAGTAAGGTAAAGAACTACTTTTTAAGGAAGTTCCTTGAATAACTTAATGGCTTTTATAGCTACCTTGCTATATTTGTTTAGAATAAACATAAGCATCATATTTATCACTACTTCAATTTTTAAGTGTTTCATGAACATAAAGCTAAAAATTGTACAAATAACAGAGCTGGATTTTTCTACAGTTAGCAATTTACCTGACTGTAAATAAACTTGTTTCCCTCTACCTCTAAGATGGAAATATAGCACAAGTCACAGAGACAAAAAACGGGAGATTAATTTATATTTTTATATGTAAGTTGCATTTATTGCAAATAGAGAAAAATTAAACAGACACCATTTTGGCTGAAAATTCAACAGCAACCAGCACTCCAAAGCAAAACTGATGTCCTATGTTTGTGCATTTCATTTTACATTCTAAATTTATTAGTATGAAATTTTGTCTATAAGTAAACCAATTCTGCAATTTGCCAGCCTTATTCTTATGTATTGCTAATTATGCAACTGTATCAGCATGCACTTGTTTGCATTACAGTTTCAAATTAGTCTGAGTTTCAAAAATACAGATTTAGCTGCAGCTAATCTCATTTAAAAAACTCATCACTAGATTTCTGTGCAAAAAGAATTGCACATCATTAGCAAGATACTAAACAGCCTTAAGGCCCCTAGCTTATATCTCAATATTAAGTTCTGACCTTGCAGCAACAGCTACTAATTTGAACTTTATAGTAATACTTGGAATGGTTTATCTATTTTAAAGTAAAAAGCATTTTGTTGGGGTTTTTTTTTCTGAATATATCCATCAAAAAGAAAAAAAAGCAGCATTAGGATGCTAGAGGCAAACACAAATACAGGACATTTCCACTACACTGTCCATACAGAAAGGCTCTCCTAATTAATCAAGGAAAAAGCCTTTATCAGAAAGGCTTTACGCCTTTTACCTAGAAGTCAACACCATGAAATGCCACCAAATGCAGAAGGCAAGCTATGACTAACAGGCCTCCCCTGTGATCACCCACTATCCCAGCCTCACACTGATGTCTGGAAAGTGGTACTTCACTTTGTCAGGCTTTTTAGACAGTGGCTAGAAAAAAACCTGTGTGCAAAGACCACACTATCGACCCAGACAGCATCTGGAACAATAAGGCTCTTGTCCAAGTGGAACAGTCACTTCATGCTCTATGTGATTATCACTACTGGCACAAGATGAATTTTCCCAGCACAGATTAACTGATCTGAAAGATGGCCCCACAAAGATAACAGGTAAATTGGAATTTCCATACAAAGGCCAAAAACAAGTTCAAAATGACAGGAAAATTACTTAACCCAAGTTTGCTCACTGTCAGTATCTCCTCTGTGGCAAACCCAAAGTGAATGTGCAGGTCCATGTAAAACACTACTTGAGTTTATGTATTTGTACCTTTAGTACACAAATGAAAAAGGGATTCTATAAATTCCACTTTCCTACCAATTTAGAACTTTAAAATCATAAAACACAAGTGGATTTCTTTTTGAAAACCTGAAGAGCTGATATTCTGAAAAAGCAGCTTCTCTTGTACAGCTGCCAGCCCTGCTTAAACTGAGGTATATATAATCTGGCAAGAAATTCTCCTTATAAGATGTTCAGCTCCAGTACTTTCAGTTACATGTGCAGTGCAGCTCCTCATTTAGAGCTTTAAAAATGGAAGAAGGTTAGACTGGACCTTGAGAGCTGGAAAATATTTTCTGTGTTGTGAGCCAAAAGTGTAAGTTACCCTAAATGAGACATATACAGATGTAATAGCATAGCTCAGTTTAAAATACTTCTAAAGGGAAAAATAAGGAGTTTGGGAGCCATATGGTGATCAGACTGAGAAAATGCTTAAAGGTATACCATACAAAAGCACTAAAAATAATACAAGCACCTTCAGCAAGGCTCTTTCACTGTTTTTTAGTTGCTCCCCCCCCGCCCCGGTTTTTAATGTAGTACCACTCACGGGTAAGCATTGCTCAGGGTTTCACAGATGTGAGTTTTATTAGTTCATCCATTTATCTGCTGGTTCCAGAATATAAACATTTTAGGTCTTTATTTTTAAAGAAAGAAAAACTAGCCTGTAAAATAAATTGCTAATAAGAGAATTTGAAACATTATTAATATTGTTGCATACTTCTCTGTTAAACAAAAGCATATGCAGGTAACAAATGCAAATAAATACTTCAATAAGCCTCATTTTAATTCATTCCCTACTGAAAGTGCAAATACAAGTATCAGTTACCTACCTTACAGTGAGGAGTTATTTAAAAGTTGATGTCCACTTATATGTAGACTATGTAGACTAAAGCTAACCCTACATCCAAATGAATCCCACCAAAGAAACATTTAGTTTCATCCACTATTGTGAACTGAGCTACATGGACTAAGAGTGTGAGGTAAGTGAAAGGTGTTGCATCTGCATCAACACAATGCATAAATGACTCCTTTAAATCATCAAAATTAATTTCAAGCAAGTTCAGCTATGGAAATCAGGCATATAGTTCAATTTAGATGTCCCAGCTACTTCTGTAGCTCTGGAGACTGAATTGTCCTTTCATTTAGTCAGGAATCTTAAACGGATGGCAATGGGTCACTCTCTGGAGCTGCCTATTTTTCTCTTGACTATAGACATGTCATGGCATAGAGGTTAGTTTTCAAATGACCAGATCCATGTGAAATGATTTTTGTGACAAAGAAGCAACCATCCTAATGTGAAGAAGCATCCTATTCAGAGTATCAGCTGTAACAAACCTGGAATATTAGCTTTGGAAGCTGGAAGTAGTAGGAGCCCAGGTACTGAACCCCTGGTAGTGTGGTTATTCATCTTAAATGAGTATCAGGAATGCTAACTAGGAACAGTGGCTGAAAAAGCCTTGGAGAGGTAGGCATAAGTAGAAACTCTCCAAGTTCTCTGATAAAAATCCCAATCATAGACAGGTGAATTTTGGATTGCCTCTGAAAAGAGATGTTTCTACTCTTTATGTAAGATTCAGAGATGTTCCAAATTTCTTTGTTAAAACAAAACATCCTAACACAATCTCACCTCGCTTGAAGGAGACACTACTGGAACTGCATTTGCTAAGAGAACATTAAAAAACCCCCAAACACAATACTGTGGAAGGATTAAAAAAAAGTTTAAAACACCTCTCTCAAAAAACTGGGGGAAAGTTCAGCACTGACTTCTGAATTGATGAAATCTGGCAAACAGAAGGCCCTCCTACAAACCATGTGTTTCCTCTCTTTTGAAATGATTACTCCTGGGAACTCAGGCTTCATTAATATATGATTAACCCCAGCTAAGAACATTGGTGAGGTGCTTAATTCAGAGAAAAGCACGAACAGGAGCATGAGAGGAAACGTGATGCATTTTTATATAAAAATGGTCACTAGGTATATTCCAAAGAAGTTGAGTGCCTAATTGCTTCACAGTGAGTACTGTTGAAAGTCATTCAAAGGAAATGCAATTCAGAATGTCCAGGGTGTGCAACTGACGTAAAGCTCGTGGCTTTGCAGGAAAACAATCTCTACTGCTTGGGTACAAATAGAATATGGCCCTGCATCTGGAGTGGAAGAAAGGTTCAAAGAGCTCAGGATCTTCAAGTCATGGAATGAGACAATCTCTATTCCAGTAAAAATATTTTATAGCACCTCCAATCTCAAGCTCAATTGCTTTTAAAAACAGAATCATGATATAATGTTGCAAGTGGAAGTCAGACTTTTTCACTGCAGAACAGTGAATTAATTAACAGAACAAGTAGAGACTCTTTGATCTCTACTAAGAATATCCAAGACTTCAGAGCAAGCTCTGAAGGAAAAGCCATTAAAAAGACATGGAAATAAATAGTAAATGAAATTATAATTAGTTTAGTAAACATAGATCATGGTGGATCTTCCTTTAGTAAAATAATTTTGGGAAGCATAAACACAGTAGACCTAACATACTTAGTACAAGCCTGTATTCAATTATTCTGCCATGCTATAATTCAGTAAGACTTTATCTGAATTACTATCCATGTTTCTTCTCACCCCCACCTAAGGAGAAAAAAAATCTAGAGAAGACAAAGACACAAATAATAGATTTGTTATGTATTGTGGTGATGGTGCCATAATAAGTCACTATAAATCTGACACAAAGAAATTAATGCTTGATGTGAACATGAATGATGTTAAAATGGATTGACAGTGCATTATGAAAGAGGAGGACACTACACTCCATGAACTCTTCTTGGAGAACAAGTAATGGGACTCACCATAAGTTCTTCTCTAACAAAAATAAAACATCAAGATAGGCTCAGGATCTGGAAAGATCACAAATACAGTTTTCCTACACAGATAAAGTAAAACCTTAGAAATGTTGGAGATTCCACATATCCAGTTAGTTTGCTCCAGCGCTGGACTTCCCAACTAATAGACTGCTTCTGTTACTTCTTAGTCTAAACCTCACAGGTTTGTCCTGTGTTTTAGCATCTTTCACTGCTGAGAATTTTGACTTTATTGTCCTTGTGAGCTCCCCACCCTCAAGTACTTGTACACTGCAATTAGCTCCCACCCTTTGCCTCTTCCTAATAAAAGGTCTACAACAGATTCCACTGTAAGGCTGTTTTCACCTTGGTAAAGAAACAAAGCTATCTTAAACTAATTAGTTTGTTCACATGTTTTATATTTTCCATGGCTGCTGTCATGTCTAGTAAAAGATCTAAAACCCCTTCTCTCTTACCTTTGTAACACAAGAGCTGTGCCAAGTGTGAATTTAAGAGAGTGTACAGGTTTTGGCTGGGATAAGGTTAATTTCCGTCTTGGTAGCTCCTATGGTGCTTTGTTTTAGATTTGTGATGAAAACAGGGTTGATAACACATGGATAATTTAACTATTGCTGAGCAGTACTTACACACTGTCAAGGTTTTTCTGCTCATCATCCCACAAGTGAGGAGGCTAGGGATGCACAAAGAGCTGGGAGAGGACAGAACCGGGACAGCCAACCCCACCTGACCAGAGGGATATCCTACACCATGTACTGTCATGCTCAGCAATAAAACTGGGGGAAGAAAAAGGAAGGGGGAATGTGTGGAGTGATGGTTTTTGTCTTCCCAAGAAACAATTACAAGTGATGGAGCCCTGCTGTGCTGGGGATGGCCGAACACCTGCCTGCTTGGGGGAAGTGGTGAACTAATTCCTTATTTCACTTTGCTTGCACATGCAGATTTTGCTTTACATATTCAACTGTCTGTCTCAACCCACTTTTCATCCTTCTGATTCTCTCCCCCATCACACTGGGGAAATTGAGTGAGTAGCTGTGTGGGGCCAAGCTGCAGGCTGGGCCTAAATAGACACACAGGAATCTGGAAGAGCTCTGTGTCCCACTGGAGTGAGGAGGCAAGAGTGGAATTTGAGGAACAGTCCAAGGATAGCCTTTGGCTTAAGCAACTGGTTTCTTTAGGAGAACTTGAAATCTAAAATGCCAATATACGATTTACATATTTCATAGAAGTTTTCAGAAAATATCTGACTTCTGCTTTACAAGTTACTATTATCCAATCCATTTTGAGATACTATTAACTTATAGTATTGAACGCCTAAGTCTTAGTAAGAAATCATGTTTGCAATATGAAACGATCTACAGTTTTATTAAGCTTTTTCTGACAAATCTTGTTATAATTAACACTAAAAATAGGCTCCTCAGTTAGACTTCATTTCATACTGTATGTTTAAATCTCCACATACTTTTCAGAAGGAATAACCTTTCTGATACTAAACCCTAAAGCAAGCTTGTTTTCTTTCTCAAATAATTTCTTTGATAAAAATATACAAAGCGCTTAAAGCTGTTATTCAAATATTTGAGGAAAAATATTTATTATGTTAAAACAAAGTAAGAACTTTCCATATGGTCAAACTTGTAATTATGCCCATGGGCACCTACAGTCAGTCAATAAGAAAACTCATTTCTTGTTTACTGATGCCAGAAATCCACCAAGAATTAGAGTGATAGTAAGATATCTACTGTGGGACAAACTACCCCTGTATGTTTAACAGAAGCAGCTCTCTCCTACTGTCATCTCAAGTACAGAATTACTTCTCAAATTAAGTTTGCAGGTATTTCTCCAGGATGGCTATCCATTAAAACAAATATTCAGTATAACATAAAACAAAGCTCTTACTAGTTTGCAGGACAAAAAAGAACATAGTTAAATTTTATACAAGATGACTCCCACTCTACAGCAAATAAAAAGAACCAAATCAGTAAAGCATTTTAATATTCTTGTAATACAACCTAGGTTTAGTCCTTTCATTTTTCCAGATATCCCCATGAAGATATTAACTTTCTAGTATTCATAATGCAAAGTACAACAACAGACATTTTAAATTTGACCAGATTTCAATTCAAGTATTTTAAAATATGTTTTCATGCTTTCTTTTCAGTGTATTCAAAGGTCATGTTTTTTTTACATGAATGGTTACAGGCACAGTTCACAACACAGGTCAAGATTTCTTTGGGGATTCATTCTCTGTCTCACATTTTAAAGTAAGTTCATGATTTGAATTCAAGATAAAAGACAAACATATATTTGATCTAAATGCTCAGACTAGCCCACATATATAATGCTTAAACACCATGATGATCGTTCATTGATGATGATTATTCATTTCATATGCTTTACTAATAATGACTGTGAATGGAAATCACAAGTGTATTACTTAATGCTATGAATAATCATGTGTAATGTCTGTCTATCCACTTTTCAAGTTAATATCACCCATTCACATTCACAATCTGAGCACTCCCCACCCTGCACGCAGACACAAAACCCCAAACCAAAAGCCAGGGTTACCTACCAATGGTTCCCGGTTTTTGACGAGCCTAATTATTTTAACTGAATCTTCTTCTTCATCAATATCATCAGGCATGGGGGGCAAGACAGGATCATAGTTCTTCTGAGCAACAGTATCATGTACAGACAGCAAAGCCTGGAAACATTGATAGTCAGTATAATTTTTGGCATCTGAAAAGTTTAGGGAAGGGAAAGTAGAGGATATTATTCATACCCTGACTCTACTGCTGTGATGCAAGTAGATTGAAGATAATTCTTGTATACAATATTACTTCATTTCAAACTGCTGAAACAACTCCATAAAGAATATGTTTCCATATATCAAAATAAGGCAACTAGTAAATTGTAGATGGAGAACTGTGTCTTCATACATACAAAAACACCATCTGCTTTGCATGCTAGCTTGAAATTACAAGAACTATGAACAGGAGAAAACCTTAGTCTCCAAAAGTAAATAATTATACTTGCAAAAAGTAAAAAGTTTATGTGATACAGGAGGCAGTCCTATGAAACAAATAAACAAAATAAGCACTTTCCAAGACAGTTCAAGCACAAGATGTGTAACATGAAGCTGTTGCCCAACCATTCCCTTCACAGGAGCTCTGAAAGCTTACCTGGTTACTGGATTCCTTTCACGTGAGTCTCAAATTATCTTAGGAATTTTTAATTTATTATGGAATTCATAACTGAGATTGAGGAACGTACTACTGAAGCAATTTGGTTTAGGCAGGTGCTTATCAACCACCTGTTGCCTGGCTTTCTTGCCTCTTTTCCTTCTCTATTGCTTCTCCAGTTCATGCATAGCTTGAAAAATATATTTTTCAAAGAAGAGCCTAATAAAGATTGACAAAAGGTTTCGTCTTAAAAATAAAATAATTTATGAACTTTCAGGAAATAAGAATCTTGAAAGGCAAAGGAAATTAGAAAGCTCATTCTCCTAAGGCTCAAAAAAAAAAATTTCGGTGATAACACAAAATTCACAGTTTTTTCTAGATACAGAACTCGTGAAGCTCTTTTCTATTTTGAAAAGTCTTCATTATTTGTAATACCCTGTACACTGGTGAAAAGTGGTTAAGTAATGCTTTAGCTTTTGTAGTGAAAACTGCACATTGTACCACAAATTACAGCAACGTATAATCCCAGCTACTGTTTTGCTGCTTCTGTTTTCAAGTAGTTTCCTCTCAGTACCTAACCATGTAACAGCCTTTCTTAATAAAGAACAGAAAATGGTATCTTTCTCTGATGCCAGTTTCCTTGCTACTTAGTAATTGGTGGTCAGTATTTGACTGAGTACACAAATAACGAGAAACTCTATATTCTCAAGGATAATACAACTTTTTTTAAAAAAATATGGTGTTCCAGACTTGAGTTTTTTTTCTGAATGGAGGAAACTTTTAACAACAAAAAACAATTTCTAGACAATGCTACAAGCTACCATGTCAAAACTGAAGGCAAAGAGCATATGGTAATCTTTAAAATCTGCAGTGTAAATTTAAACTTAGGGCTTCAACAAAACAAACACACTGGAAGATCATGCCTGCTTTGTGAAAAATTATTTTTTTACTATTGTAAATAGTACTAATCTTTATGCACATTATACAATTTATTAAAAATACCTCAACACACTAATTATTTCTGGTTTTCTTCCCAATACACAGTTACTTACCATCAGAAATTACCATCTTCCTCCAATGAACGATCAGTTTTACTTTAGATCTGAGCTAAAAACCTCAGGCTAGCAATTATGGATGCTCCTGGAAATGTTTATTGTGATGCATTACATATGTAAAAGCCATGCAATCACATGCTGTCCTCTAAGATGTATGTGGAATATTAAAGATACACTAAAACAAAAGTTGTGTTTGCTTTTACTTCAGGCTACTTAGAGTTAAGACTTCTAGAACTAGTCCTCTGCAATTAAATTTTTCCACATAAAGCTAGGGCACACTCATGGACTGGTTCAATTTAATGAGGTTCTATATTGCAGTTTAAAAACAATCAGGCAAATAGAGAAAACAGATGAAAATAATATAAAGCACCATTTCCAGAGTAAAAGGCAGACACTTAAAACATGTTCAAAAGAACCTACCCTTGACAATGAAACTTGCAAAACCAATTCTGTCCACTTCTACACTGAATTATGCCACCAGTGTTAAAGACTGCTGTGACTGCCCGAGCAGGCTCCTGGACACTGCATACAGAACAACAATGCATCCCCAGTGCTATAAACCAATACCAATCAATGCCTGGTATTTATGATGCTTCACTTCAACTTCACAACAATTAGAACTTATCAACCCATTACTTTCTTCTCCCAAAAGCATATTAAACCACAATGTACTACAGTTAGCAATATAAAATCTTTTCCTCTAACTCCAGCACTACTTTATCTCAGTGCAAAGATACATATTTCAGATAAGAGCAGGAATGCCAGAAATGATGTGTCTTTTCTCAGTCAAGCTTTCAGAAGAGCTTCTGTCATCACAGACTTGTAAATGATGTACAGTGAACATGCTAAGATTTCTTTCCTTCTTGTCTTCTATCACTGCTTCTTTTAACACACTAGTCTCTGTCCACTGCACTTGCTCTGAAATAGTCATCAGCACAGACTTTGGGCAATTACTAATTTGCAAACAAAATTTTAAAAGCCATTTTGATTTCACTTTACGTGTTCACCTATGAGTGATCAATTTGTCCTCGAGAGCACTTCTGTATGTTTTGAACATAAGAATAAACTGCTGTATGCACAGATCTTCAGCAGAATCTTTGTACCATTCAATTAATATAGTCAAAAAAACTATGTATCAGACTAGATGTGTATAGAGAAGGTTGGGACTTTATTTAAAATAAACAAATTGCAAGTGCCAAGAAATAAAACTTGGATCCTAAGATGAACAAGATTTACCCAGAATAATTGTGCAGCAAATGCACAAGGCAATGTAAAGACATCATTGTTCTCTTTTTGTATATAAGAAGTGAAGAACTGGCTCATTTCCACAATACTAATTTTTTAACTCTCACAGGAAACTGCAAGAAGTGCACACCAATTTTTTTTTTCTTTTATGCTTTGGTTTTGTTTTCAAATACACAGCTCTTCAGAACCATGTACATAGGATCTGAGATTTGGGTCATGTATATTTAAGCACCTCTGGAGAAAAAGATTTTAATTCAGCTCCAAGTTCTATGCTTATGATTCACTAATGTAAACATAGTCCATATTTAGAACTTGAAAGAAGGTATGATTCAAACTCCTGCACTACCTAAATATAAATATTGATGTTCAGCTAAATTCTTAGACATGATCTAGCTGAAAATGAATACTTTCATCGGACCTCTGAAATGCCTAATAACTAGTGCTGTATTTTTTTGTATTAAAACTATCACTGATCATTTCACAGTTTATAAATTGAAATTTTACACTATCAACTTACATGAAGAAAATCTGACGTTGGAAATGTAAGTTCTTTTTCTTAAACTGTTCTGAAACTTTAAATGTTTATTTAAATTGAGAATGTTATTAATGAAAACAGTTCTACACTTTGAAAAATGTGTATCACTTAACTAGACCAATTACATTTTTGCTCTCATAAAACAATGACAAATTTCATATTATTTTTTGATTTTCTTTATATTTTGAGATCTGTAAGAGTAAAAATACACCAGTAGCCCCTGATTCATGAACACAGTTCATAGATACTTTGTGTTTAGTAGTCTAGGAAAGCATTTTAGAAAATGGTAAGTTAAAGAAGTGGAACAGAATGGGTGAAGAAACAAAAGCAGCCTCTTTCTTAATAGTACTTGGAAAAAAAACATTATTGGAAATTTAAATCGTGAACAGTCATCAACAGAAACTTTGTAGCGACCCAAACCAACCTTTAGGAGAGCCAACAGCTGCAACACGAGTGGGACACTGCCAACCCAGCAGCTGGCAACTCTGCCTGTGGAGCACATTACTGCCCTGGCAGCACAGGCAGCAAAATGGAACAAAATGGCCCATGACTGCGCTGTCCCACTGCACAGCTTGGATCATTAGCACCAGCCACCTTCTCTGGCAGTTCAGCTTGAACTCCATCAGGTGAGACACAGACATTTTCCCACCTCTTTGCTTTGCCATGGTGCCAGTAACTGCCACTGAGGCTGGCACAGAAAAGTTTCACTTGAGGAGAAAAGTAACTTTATCAGCAAACACAGCAACCTGCCCCTGAACCCACCTGGCAGAGCTCATCCTCCAGAGAGCTCTAGCCATATTATGCTTTCCTTTGAGATAAGGTTACAGAAGAAATAAAAAAAAAAGGATGAAAATGTTGGTGGAGAAAATTATTCAAGATTGTCAAGGTTAATTTATGAGTAACTTGCATAAAATTAGAATAATGTAAGTGAAGTAATCGAGTAACAGATACCAAAGAAGAAAAGCTGAAAGAGCTGGGAGGAGACTGAACCACTGAAGGAAAGACCATCAAGAGCATCAGAATAGAAGGAGAGGCACAGAAGTCATAAAATCTAAACATGTGCAAAAAACTTACAAAACAGTAGAATAAACCAGCAGAAAGCTGAAGCACTATGGTGATGGCATACAGACTTTAGCACTGTGTGGTAAAGCAGCCATCAGAAATCAACAGCACATGACAATCACTTCACCACCAACTCTGCCTGCTAAGGGACTCTGCGCAACTCTAACCATTATGTAAGATAAGGTTTAACAAGGGAATAAAAAGGCAGGTGAGAACAGGCATCTCAATCAGCAGATATCAACAATCACATTAGCTGAACTCTCCATCTCAGCTAAAGCATGAAGTATAATCCAGAGGCAGAAGCAAGCAATAAAACTACAGGCAGGGGAAACTCAGCTGTGCTGCGGAAGTGGCCAGAGGATGGCTATTGTAAATTTTTTTACAAGCTACAGTAATCACATACCAAGCAGAGAAGTAGCATTATTCCGTCTGATGCTGCACTAATCTAATCACTTTCCAAGAGAAATCTGGGATTTTCTGTTCTGAACAAAATTCCCAAGTTAAATATATAGAGTACATAATGTTAAAGGAATCAATTAACTTCCAGGTAAATCAGTTTGCTTTTGCCACCAAAGATCACTGACACTATTCAATCAACATAAGCAAAAACCTTTGACAGGGACAGTAGGAAAAATTAAATAAGGTCCTTTAACTTAAGCATAATTTTATGTTCATAATCAGGAAACCAACAGGTGTACTAAGTAAGAGGTAAAAAATCTGGGCTAATTTACTTCCTTCCATCCTTCAAAAGATATACCTTCCTACATATCCTTTATAAAATATGCAGAAATTATACACTGTATGAGAAGACAGCAGTTACATATGTACAAAACAGAAAATAATATTCCATGCTTGCAAGTGTACTTGCATGCTTGCATCTGTACTTAAACTAGAGTTGCCCTCTAGTTTAAGCTTGTCCAGCTGGCAATTAAATCCCTTTCTCTTCCAATCTTTGATGCAGCTGGGTCACAGCAGTGATTCAAAATAATAACACATACTGTGTATATGTGTGGTTTTGAGTTCTTAATATCTACCATAGACTAATGATCTTAGCACAGCAACATCTCAGTTGGATTGATATTCAGTACATATTACTTTTTCCTCTTTACTATGGTTGACTTTATTCATGACTATGTGAACTTCCTTTCACAAAAGGGTAATTTCCTTGCCTGAAAATGCTATTTCTTGATTTCAGATTCACCACTCTGTAGTGATGGGTTTACCTGCAGCTGGTAGCCAGACGGCAACAGCCAGCAGAAAAATGAACTTTCTGATTCTTCAGACCCCCGCTTCCTCTGGCTCAATGTTCACAGCCCCTGGAGATGCTTCTCAAGTCAAACTGTTCTCAGTGTTCACAGAAACACGCACTCCGTCCATCCGTGTCATCTGGTAAAGGTGTTAATACCCTTCCAGATGACAGCCCTATGTTTTCCCTCAGTTGTGGATAGCAGCGAAAAAAGCTCTGATTTTAAATCAATACAGAAGAATTTGAACAGTCTGTTTTACATTCGCAACATGATTCATGTAGCTAAAGTGTCCTTGAAGCTCTAAGCCCTGTTTAAGTAACTTCCAAGAGTACAAATAGATGGCTTTCACAATGGAAAATGCCGAGACAGCAGCACTGTTTCAATATCTTGGCAATCCTTAATCGATTTCTTTTTTGAAAAAGTGGCAGCTTCCCAAGAATATTAAATGTCTACAGTGGTAGCATGTACCTTTTCTTGGTTTAAAACCATCCAAAGACACTCCAAAGAAATCACATGAAAATATAAAGAAAGTAAAAGCTGAGGATGCGGTTGCCTTTTCTAAAAAAGTGTCTCTAGGAATGACCCAGCCTTTATTTGACATCGACATCATGTCTAAAATCCTCAAACAGAAAAAAATCTATCGATCCAAAAGGTTAAAAGAATCTGAATAAACTTAATTCCTCCAGAAAATAAGAGTATATATTCATCTATGATAAGCAGGTCTCAAATTCAGCTACAGAGTACTCACACTATGTGGGAACTTAAGTAAAAATGAAATAGAAAAGATGAGACTTTGAATGGAGAGTTCAAACACCATATGGTCCAACAAATATAAAGAAAATCACCACTGAAAGAAAAAGCAGCATAAAAAGATGACATTAAAAACAGGACTACTTGCTTTGTATTGTGCAGTTTCTCCATTTCACTACCTCATTTTCCGTAGATGAATGGAATTACTACTTGAAAGGGATGTGATTTTATCTGTCCTGACTTTTTCCTCCTCCTAAATTACCAGCTTTAACAATGTTGCCAACTTTTATGTTCTGTATCTGAACACAGCAGTTATATGCATGCAATTCAACATTCTTAGGTGGGTGAGAGTTGGTTCCCTCATGTTGGAAAGTTTGTATATATAACCAAAGAATTTCTTTGATTTACTTTTCAGATTTTTTATTTTCTCCTGCCAACCTGCCTGGCTTCACTTTTGTTTATGTTATCTATCACTTTGTTTATTGTATCTTGGCTGCTAGTGAGCATTCTCATATCCGTACGTCTAAGATCGACAGACAAGCTCTGTACTGGACATGAGCCAAGTTATCACCAGATGGACCTGAGAGCATTTCCAGAGTAACATGATGGTTGTTATTTAAATATACTCATGCACTATATTCATTCACCTCCTTTCTATCATTTTCTCTCTATACTTCCAATATGGTGTATATTGTTACATGTCAGTTCCTACAACAAGTGTGCCACAACTTCTTTCTGATTTTCTCTGCCTGACAGATGTGAAAAATCAAGGCTTTTCTTGCTGTTTTAAAAAGGACTATTTCGCCATTACATTTTTGTTTTACTTACCCTATCCCAGTAACATGAACATTCCAAAAATGAAGACAGCAACATATTTTCCCAGCTCTCCTTAGCCAGAAGAGTTTTCTTTGTAAAAAAAAATTAATTATGGGTGCAAGCAGAAATGGAAATCGGAAGTCAAGCTCTAAAGCTGAAAAGAGCTTCAAATAAAATATATTTTTCCTCCAGCTGGTTGCCAAAATATGCGATGGATAGCTTCCCAAAGTGGCAAATAGTTTAAAGACACGAAACACTGGGCAGAAGGATTTCAGTCATTCGCCAACAAAAGTCTCACAGCACTGTCCCCTCTGCCTGAGCTTCATGGCTGGTATGCTCAGAACATCTATGGGCTATCTATCCATCAACCAATGTCATCAAACCATCAATGCTGTGGTCCTTGCTGATTGTTGTAGTCATTTGCACCTATTACTCAGGGGGAAAAATAAATACTTCTATCTCCCTGCTGATACCTCACAGCACACCATCAAAAATCAAGCACATTCTTGTAGGTTTACAAATTATTGGCATCTGATTTGGCACGTAAGGATTATGTAGGTAACTTTTCAGTTGACATATGAAATTCATTGTATTCCAGCTCACCATATTAATAAATCTAAAATATTTGTATGTAAAATCTCTTCATATATGAGCACAATTCCTACAACCAGTCCTATCAATACATCTTGCAGACAACGATGAGTAAATAGTTAAAGGTCATGGGAAATTACCCTTCCTAAACACATACTGTAGTTTTTGTTACCATTTGTAAGCATAAATATTTCATGAAGAGAACAGTCTCCCAGGACGTGTACAAAAGTAGAAAACATTGGTACATCTGGAAAGTTGGGTCTCTAACATGACAGAGACAAAAGGTCCCCCAAGTTCCTAGGACACAGTAGCAGCCCAAATGTAGCTCAAGTCTTAATGGACCTGAAATTTGTATTTTAGTTCTTCAGATACAAAACCTGAACAGTTGTAGGCAAATCCCAACCATTTCCAGTGGAAAATGTTGACACTGCAGAAAACACATAGTTCAGCGAAAAAGCCCTGACGGAAAATCTTCAGCAGGTCTAATTACAAAGGAAATGTTGGAAAGAAGACAAAGTTTAGATTAACTTTTTTTTTTTTTCTTAATTACATGCTACATGAAATGCTTTATGAACCTTTCAAAGCAAAAATGGATTTTGTTTTATATTATTATAGCTCAATATTTTCTTTCAGTACTTTGTATGGTAAAGTTCTTGTAGAAAAAAGCCCACAGTCTCCTGGACATTACTTTACATTGTTGATTTTCACCAGTGACTGTAAGGCAGCTTTAGAAGGCTCTGCTGATAAAGGCTTAAAATATTTTCTTTTTTAACAGAACAAGCTGCACTTTGATCTGAACAGTCTATTAGGCCACTATGCAAACCTAGTAAGCCTCAGATGGGAGGGATGATGGTATCAGCAGTTGTTTATGAAATAAAGGGTAGAATTTACAAACTTCCCAGTAAATATGAGAAAACTAGAACAGGACAGGACAACATTAAAGGTATGCTTCATGTTCAAAGAAGCACTATTTCTTTTTTTAAAGAAACCTAATCAAATATAAGAAGCATGTATATGAAGAACAAAGTGCCCTGGCTTCATTATCTGCAGTTTTAGTTTTGTTTAACTCACGGTTCTATTTTGAAGGAAAGCCAAAGAGGTGAAATTAGATGAAAATATTTACAAATGTAAATTATTTTGTGCAATTGAAAGTCAAATGTACTGCTAATGAAGTGCAAATAAAACAGCAAGCTTAAATACTACTTGCAATTTGCTGGTGTACGTATCTTTGCCATTTGAAAGCAATTAAACCCCCCACCCCCCAACTTAAAACAAAGAATCTGTATTTTGTATGAACAGTAACATTCCTAGTGATACAAACACAGTTTTCCCTTCACTCTGCAAGTAATCTTGAAGTTAACTTCCAAAATTTTGTTCATTCTATGGTAATAAAAGAGAAGACAAGAAAAATACTGCAAGTCCCCCTCTTGCTCCCTCTATGGCTATAGGTACAGTGCAGCAAAGTGACCCAAATACTTTACATTCTTGTGCACCATGAGGAACTGAACTCATTCACAGTCCTGCCCGGTGCCCTTGTTTAGGTACCTGGTTTATGTTTCAGACTAGCAGCTGGCAAACCTTCCAGCACACATAAACAGAATTTAAACTCCACTGAACAGGCAGAACCACCATTGGAATAGCTTCGTTTCCTACAGGCCATAAAGGTATAAACATTCTTCAGAGTAGTTTTAGCACGGTGGCATTAACTTTTGGAATAATTATTGTTCTGCTCATTACACCAGTGACCACAAAGGACATATTTTATGTAATCAAAACCACACTTAACTTACCTTAACAGAGATTAACTTCAATGGTAAATTGCTTACTTTGATACGTAACGATCACAAATGTAATTGCTGTTATAAAGACGGAGTTAAACGTTATTTAGATCTGAATAATATGTCCCAAGCCTGTCTCAAAGTTAGTATAATTGTGTTAACATCGTTCAATGGACTAGGAGATGGTTCATTCTTTAACAGACTTTTTTGTTTACAGCTACAGCAGTAAAGTTATAAATAAAATGTTAATTCCTATAGTCATTTGTTTCAGTTTTTCAAATAATTTTAAAAAGAAATAACAATTATGCTCTTCTGTTATGGCACCATCCCAAAAAGAACACAGCTTTTTCCAGCTTGTTAGAAAAGGAACTGAAACCTAGTTATTCAAGACAGTTTTTAATTAAATGTGGAAGAGAATTGGAAGCTTTAAAATCTTTCATTCTTAGCTTGATCATCTGTCATTTGTACATCTCCTTTCTTACAGTGTTCCTCACTGGAGTTCTATCCTCTTACTGACAGAGTTATTCTTGTGACTGCTTCACTTCTTCCCATTTCCATCCCTACTAACAGATAAGACCATTTTGCTAACTTGCTTGTGACATGTTCATTAAATAGGCAAAATTAAATTCCCTTTTAGGTGTATTTTGTGTCAGCAGCTTGAATCTTAGTTTTCCAATTATATGTTCCAATTTACACAATTGTGTAAAAATTAAATATATTTTGTCTATAGGGAATTAAGAAAAAAAAAAAAGGCTTAGTGCTCTCAACAGCAATACTTCTAGATTCATAAAAACCCCAAATTTCTACAGATACTCCTCTCTCAATTGCACTGGTGCCTGATGCACCATAATTTTTAAATTTTTTGTCATTATTTTCAGAATCCTGTACAACCTTCTTCTTTAAAGACATTCCTTTTTGCTGTCACATAAACTCTGTTAATTTTGCCAAATTATAAACCACTAAAGCTGAGAATACTTATTTCTTTATGGTATTCATACTTTGTACAAAATTATTCACAGGAGTGTCCTCTCTTAAATCAGAAATACCACTTCATGTATATCCAAACTATATATTCTAGTCTTCACGTTAAAAAAGAGCTTAAGAGTTTAACATATCAAAGTTAAAATGATGGTAAATAACCTGACCTAAATGTATTGAAATTTACATTGTTGTGTATGTGTGTGAGGTGCATGGGCATTTTGTCTGGTTGGTTTTATTAAATTGCAGTAAGATGTATACATTGAAGATAAACTCACAGGTCAGGCCAAGCCAGCCTGTGGGCAGTGCTCCGTAGCTCCGGTTGGAATGGTGTTTGGACATAAGCAAGGATGTATTTGGGTGATTTGAAACACCACCACATCAGGCTTGAGTCTGCCTGCCCAGCTCTCTGCAAATGTATTTTAGATTTCTGAAAGTGCAGTTTCTGTCTGGTGAAAGGTCTGGAGGTGAAGCCATATATGAGGAGTGGATGAGGTTGCTTGGTCAGTTCTGCCTGGAGGAGACTGAGGGGAGACCTCAGAGCAGTCAACAGCTTCCCCATGAGAGGAAGAGGAGGGACAGACACTGATCTCATCTCTGTGGTGACCAGTGACAGGATCTGAGGAAATGGCCTGAAGGTGTTGGGATATTTAGGTTGGATACCAGAGGGTGGTTGGGCACTGGAACAGGCTCCCATGGAAGCGGTCACAGCACCAAGCCTGACAGTTGTATTTGGTCAATGCTCTCAGGCTCATGGTGGGATTCTTTGGGTGTCCTGTGCAGGGCCAGGACTTGAACTTTGATGATCCTTGTGGGTCCATTTCAACTCAGGTTATTCTATACTTCTATTTCAAAGAGCTAATTTCTGGTCTGCTTAAAAATAAAATAGAATATTCAACTGGATTTAGGTTCTAGGGTATGGAAATACCATTCTGTTTTTTGATATCTTTAACAAGGTAAAGCAAGATTAAAGAATGCAAACCCTAAGTTCTTATTCAGTGCTGGAAATTAAAAATAATAAGTGTGACTGGCCTGCGTCCACAGAGCTGCAGAATTCTATTTTAAATCCAGAACGCAAATGAAATGTCTAACACACAGTTAAACAAAGCCACTTGATTTCCCAGAGCTACGTGCTCTGTTCTACTTCCAGAGTTCTGTTTTAATCAGAAAAGATAAACCACAATCATTATTAGTTCATTTAATTACGGTAAGTGATGCCACATTTGAGAGCAGGGAAAATACTACCACTCTGTAACTGGATACTTCATGCAGTTTTTAGAAGACTAGAAATGCCCAATTTATTTTTCTTTTCAGAAGAAAATGCACCTGACAAAACCTTGGAATTACTTCTAGGACATTTTGAAAATCTCAGGTCTGATAAGTATAACTGCCTCAGAGAAACTACTTTGTTCTTTAGAAAACTTTTCTGTGGATGAAAATGACAAGCACCACAAACTTGTCAAAAGTTTTACTCATCAGATGCATTCAGAAATATATTCAACAAAAGAATTTCGTAATACAGAATTAAAATACAGAAATATTTGTCTAATCAGACATGATTAGAAACCTCTCCCAGCCTTTTTTGGCTCATTAGCCTAACCTGCAAAGTTATAAACACCTTGCCAGACCTGTTCCCTTACACCATCAGACTTGTGGAGGCAGTGATGTAGTGCAGTAAACTAATCCTAAGCATCCTTCACCATGCCATAAACATTAGAGCAGAAATGTAGGAAAGTGGAAGCTTTCCTGGCTCCAGCTAACATTGCAGTTATAAATCTGGTCAGAAAAGGAAAGTTTCCCCTGCAAAGTAATGTACAGCCACCTCAAGTCAATCCCAAATTAAGCCATATAAGTTTTTAGATAAAATCTATGGAACATCATTGGAAAAGATAGATCAGTTATCCCAAGTAATTTCAGGTGTGTGAAAAAGAACTGCTCTAGCCATCGTTTTGTCCCAGGAATCTACAATGAAACCAAGAAACCCTCTCTAGCCATAAACCTAATAGCAAAGGGCTAGGAAAACTTTTGCAATGTGCGGCAAATGTACTCCTAAGCTCAGATAAAACTGAAGGGACTAGGACATCTCTGGGGAAGAACTGGAAGTACTGAGTCCCAGGAATGTCCTTCCTTTCCTTTTCTCTCCAAGAGAGAGCAGGGGAGATCAAGAGAAGTGTCTCAACTACAGCCTCTGAATGAATGCAGTACAGTCACCTGGTCAACACGATGGAGGAGGGAGCAGTGATAATTTACCATCACTCTGAGGCATGTTTGCCATGACATGGCAGGAGGAGAAAATAATGGACAAGCAAAATACCTTGCATACCATCAGTTCTTACCCCTACATCACATGAACACCTGCAAGGTGCAACATAAACACCTGCAAGGCCCCTGCAGGGCAGGGAATTGTGTGCTTTGCACAGAATTAGGCAGTCTGGCCATGCAAAGGGCTTAGTACCCTGCAGCTGGCCATCTCCCCCTGCAGCCAAGAAAGACATTTTCTAAGTTACTGCAGTTGTTCAATCACATTAACCACTCTGAGGGGAAGGCACTTGTTTCCCTGAAATCCCACTAAGATTATCACATTGCCTTTCACTGCTACCAAGGAACAGACAAGGAGAGTGAGTGTGTGAGGGAATGAGTGAGAGAAAGCAAGAAAAGGAGAGGGAGAGACGCAGTTTTGGCAAATGAGCTGTCTTCAGACTCAATACACCAAAGCTTCAGAAGAATGAAGAAGTATGGACAGTCACTAAGAAAATACCTACAGTGAAACTTAGGATCTCTGCAATTTCATGCACCAACATTTCCTCTTCTAAAATGCCATTGGCATTACTTACCCCTTCAAAGAAAAGCAGCTTGTCACTTTACAAGCTATGGAAAAAGCATTAGTGCAAAAATCGTCAAAAAGCAGGTGTAATTGATCTTTAAAATTTTGTAGCACTTTGAAGATGCCATAGTTTCTCAGTATTTATATTTATGGTAAAAGAGCAACTGTCTTTTAAAGGCATCTCCTTCCACTCTGCCATTTTCATTTCAACTTATCAACTGCTGCATTTAATTACCATTTCAATACATGTCTAAAGCACTAAGGTCTTCTTTCTCTTAACAATGGAAAAATAATATGATCCTGTGCGTCAACAATGACACAGAGAGGAGGTTCTGACTGGATATAAGGAAACAGTTTTCACTAAGAGGGTAATTAGGAATTGGAAGAAGTCACACAGAGTATTTGTAGAATGTCTGTTCCCAGGCATTTATTTCCAAGACCTGATGGGAGAAAGTCCTTAGCAACCTGCTGTGAACTGTGTTGACCCTGCTTAGAGCAGCATGTTGAACCAGACAACCTCCATCCAACCTCAGTGATTCAGTGGTTCTATAGTCTACTGTCAGATAAAAGGTATCAAGTTCCTCCAAAACACCATAGAGAACCCCAGGAGTTTTACAGAAAGTTTTCAAAATTAGATGTTTTTAAAAAACATTATCCATCATGAATTTTGTCCTGAGTACCAGGCTGCACTCCTTATGCGCGATGCAGTTAAATCAGTGATATGACTGACAACCTTTTAGTAAAAGCACAATTGTAACAAACTTACATTGCTTTGTAATGCTTCTATCTGCATTAGAAGATAGCAAAATAAAAAGAAATAATCTATTTTTTAAAATATCCTTTGCAAATAAGTGATTCCTTTTATAAGTACAAGTAATAGCATTACAATTTATAGACAATATTAAATGTGTTTCTTCATCACAGGTATTTGTGATTAACACTGCATACACTCTTAAATAGTACTTGTTAAAGCAGACAAACCCACACACAGCCAAGGAAGTAGATGCACACATCCATGCAGAACACACTTTGCAGGTGCAACTCATCCTCACCTTGAGATTGGGTTTTGCAAGGAGCTTCAGCAGCTCTCTGATCTCACTGCTCAGCGGTTTGCTCTGCAGCTCCTCAGCCAGCTGGGTGGGAGATTGAATCAACACAAAGACCATTAGCAAAGCGTTGTTTTACCCAGTGCATCACTGACAATCCAGAATCTATCTTGTTCAAGGTTATTGCTTTCCAGCATGTTCAAACAGAAGGCAGCATGAAGGAAAACACCATCAATCACTGCGCTTCTGTTTCTGGCCCTCAGTGGACCAGATTTAAGCCAGGCCTTTTGGCTCAGTCTAACACAAGTAATCATTTCTGGCAAGAGTGCAGCCAGATCACATTCTGATTTACAGCAAAGGGGGCAAATCCCAGCACTTCATTTAAGTGAATGGTCCTTTGCGTGCAGACAAAGAACTGCTTGTAAAAATGACTGGATCAAACTTTGACACTGTCTATAAAAAACAGTTTCGAATGAGGTGGTGAAATCCACACTGCTTCCAAAAACCCACAGTAGCTGCGCTGTTTAGGACTGGGATAAGAAAGCAAAGTGCCCCTACAGTGCAAGCAATCTGAACCTTTTATTATGTTTACACATACACTGGAAGGAGCTTGTTAAACGTGAAGCGAGTTAATCATAATATAATTTATAACAGGTCATCAGCAATTCAAGCCTGTAAAATGCACAAACTGTGTCCTAACAACAAGATCAGTAATTTATGCTTGGTTATACTACAAAATTGTGGCTTTGTGAACAATAGAGCAGCAGTTTAACTTTTAATCCCACGGCTATTTGGCTCACATCTTGGGTTTTTCTTATCATGCCATTCTCAACTAATTTGGACTCAAGAGGCATATTTTACTGCAGGATTTTAGACTCGAACTATTTTTCCAGAAGAAGGAAAAGTTAAAATGCATTTCACAACACTGAACTTTGGTTTAAAATTCTGAAAATACACGGCTCATAATGCAAAACATGATTTCAGATAATCACTTGTTTTCTTTGCATTAAATCAGTATCATAAAAATGTCTCAAAAAAAGATTGGCTATTTGCAGAATGTAATTTTATTTGTCTAACCTAATTTTAAATTTGTACTTTCATTTTGTATACATATTCAAGATAAATGGATAGATGTATATTTTGCATAATTATATATAATAGATAAATCTATTTGAAGAAGCCATTATAGACATCAGACATGATTTGAATACCTTTTTTTTCTTTTAACCTTCAAATTAAACAGAGTATCAAAAATTCATCACCTACCATCCTACAGACTTTTAACAATAATTCTTAAGAACATCCAGCAAGTACCTCGGTGCTTATACTAACAGTATTTGTGTCTCAACACCCAAAGATTAGAAAACAGTCTCTGTAGGAAAGGTCAGAATGAAATATTTTTAGACACAAAGCCAAATATTGAGGTAATCTGACTGCAATTGAGTCTGCAACATTGGAAAAGCCCTGCAAAGCTGAAAATATTCTGTGGTAGGCATGACAGTAGGTCTGTGATATGGGTTACTCTTGATTGTCTTTTCATTCTTTAGATTATACTGCTCATCACTGGAGAATAAAATCTATTAATTCATGTTTCACTGAGGGAGACAAGCAACCACTCAGCAGAATGACCATTTCAGCATTTCTCTCTCAGATGAATCATGCACAAACATTAACTCCAGCAGAACTGGTGGTTGCTTTGGTGGTACAAATGCAAATGCACATACATAAAGTTTAGAAGAGTGAGAAAAATCTTCATTGCTGCTTTAATAGACATTTTAATCTTTTAATTTAGAAAATATTTATCAGAGATAACATAATTTAAAACTTGTTTTCCTTTGTGTGATTTATATTGTTTTCCAAATATTTTCATTAAAGTTTTAGGCACATTTAATATCTTGTGACAGAAGAGGAGGAAAAACAAAGATTGAAAGACAAAGTCATGTTTTCAGAATAGCAAAGAGATACCACCACAGCTGGTTTACACTGGATTTTTATTTGTTATTGTTGTTGTTGTTGTTAAAGAGCTGAGATTTGAAACAAGCCACCAGCAGCAGTACATGGCATACTTGGGACACACTGACACTGTGCCATCTCCTCCTATGCTGAGGACAGCAGGAAAAGCTGTCTGAAAACCTCCTCTATGATCTCTTGAGGGAACCATAACGTTTCAACAAGCTCTTTATGAAAAGCTGCTCATAAAGAGAGTGGAAGAGAAGCAAGGGAGAGGGCCAGATGGGGAGTGAGGCTAGCAAGGTGAGGAGCACCAGGGACTGGTCTTTAAAGCTTCTGGAGAAAGTTCTAAAACTTCTTTTGCCAGAACAGTCTTTCTACCAACCTTGAGGCCCTATTTGCTGTGTGTACCTCTCCTGCAACTGATTTTGTTGTGGTTTAGGAATGGAATTCTCCAGTTTAGTACTGCTACTAAAACCATGCACCACTTTCCCTTCCCTCTCCGACTGGAGGCATAGAAAGAGCACAGGATGAGATAAGAACACTTTACTGGAAATGGTGATAAGACAATGTACTATACTGCATGTATATACTATTACTTAATAAGTAATAGCAACAATATTAATAACAAAAGGTGTAAGAAAATAAATTAGTCATATAGAAAAACTCCCTGATAATAGACAATACCAGATGGCTCTCTCCCCTCCCCTTTCTTGATTGGAACAAACCCTTTCTTCCTGGAAGAGAGTCCCTTTCATGAAATCTGAACTGACATGAGGTGGTATGGAATAACCTCCATGTCCTAACCATGTCCTCTCCCAACTAGTGCAAAAAATTAACCCTGTCCTGGCTGGAACCAGGAGAGATGTTTAGATCATTTGCATGAAATAATTGAGCCCTAAGTCAGACACAGCTGCTCCAAAATAAGAGGCAAACAGAATGTCTGGTGGGAAATTCAGCCTAAAAGTCCTGGCTGAGAGGGGAGAGATGGAATGGCAGCTGGGAATATGAAAAAGTTTAGAAAAGCCTTGCCACAATTGTTACTTCTAAAACTGCTTTAAAAAAAGAGTAAGAAGAACAAGAATAAGAACACGCTCCTTAAACAGTTTTATGATAGCAGCACCTCAGATTTGGGGTTTAAATCAAGCACAAAGTATCTACTTGCAAGTAAGAATATCTCCTTCTTTAACTATAGAACAGTTACTATCAGTAGGAAAACATTAATTTAAAGCCTATTGAAATGAAAGTGTGTTTAGTAACACTAACATGCTCTTAAATACCTGAAGTTGACAACCAGTCAGACAAGCATGCCAAAAAATGAACAGCACTTTAAACCTGAAACTTCATGAGTTTGGGAGTTATAAAGCCCACTGCATGTGGTTTTGCCTCCTCAGAATTTGCAGATAGCTACCAAAACGTAGAAAATGCTGCAGTGTGCTAGCCTAACTTCAGCCACCAAAGGACATTCCTACCTTATGAGACAGTGCCCATAAAAGCTGCAGTTCACCTACATGTAATTAATGAAGAAGCAGCAAGAGCATCTATTAAAAAGAAGCTGTACATTTGAAGTAGGTAGATGCATAGACACAATTATGTCCCAACATGTTCACTCAAAAATACTACCATATGTACATAATAATATATTCATAGGGTTAAAAGTCCCAACCTGTCTCAGCTGAGGAGTGACAGAGTACTGTAATTTGGAGATTTCCAAAGCTATACATTTTAAATGGGTCTGAACAAAGAATGAGATTGCTCAGCATTTCTGAAAGTATCAAAAACTAAGTTTCGCATCCAAAAATAAGAAATTATTTTTATTAAGAATTTTAGCCCTGAGATCCATAACACAAATATTAGCAAGGATTATTAATATGTCAGCAAGAACTTAATGAAGAGAATTTCAACCAGCTTTCTAATTTGCAAAATTACTATCAACAATATTTTAAGCTATGTGAAGGTTAAAAAAATATTACTAATATATGCCTGATGTCAAGGCTAATGTATTATTATAGCTGGTATGTTACAGGATATAGCTCTCCTCCTACTGAAACATGATTAAATTACCATGTATCCTCTTATTCAATAGTCTTCAAGTAACTTTTAGGTTTTTTGTCAAAATGCTACCAATCTCAATTCTCAACATTTAATAATTTGTAAAATTTAAAAACCAAAATCTATTAATTATATAAATAGATAGTTAAGATTTTAATACATCTATAAAGCATATGAAGTTTCAAACATGCTGTATTTGAAATGGATCGTAATACATATTGCCTTTTCCAAAAAGCAACCTGACATCATCAATTGCAACAAAGATTTCTGGATTTCACCTAAACCACAGTTTATTAAACATTTCTCTATTCTGGCCTACCTCAGGTTCAGTCATAGTTTATACAGGTGTGTTCACAATTCATCTGAATCCTAGAATTAACCAAATAGCAAGAAATGGCAGGTTGGATTTTTTTCCTTGAAAATAAAAATTATAGTAACAGGAAATTAACTACTCCATCAATGCTAACCACTTTTACAATTTATTTTTTAGTTATGAAGGTAATTTGGAAAGCTCCAATATCAATAAATCACTACTGTACTTTTTCTTAAATAGTTCTGATTTTTTTCAAAAAGCCTCCATGCTAGGCATCTCATATGCTTCATTTCTGTAATATTATTTGTCATTTCTCATGTTCTGTCAGCAGTGCTGCTATCTCATTTGTCTTTACTTTTCCAAAGCATTCCTCTTGTCTGTAACTTTCTCAAAACACTAATAGTTGACAGTTCTTCCCCTCCCAGTAGAGTTCCAGCCTGTAATTTTTATTGCTTAGCTACTAAAGCAGAACAAGAGGCTACCTAGATGCAGTACTTTTATAACATGCAAGTGAATAAAAGTCAAAGTAATATCAGCAACAAGCCCAGTCATGACAGAAGCTTTGGAAACCTTTTCAGCTTCTTATGATTGCTGCTCAGAGGATTACATTCATATGTTTGCACTATGAAGAGTTCTGCCTCCAGACATTTTGGTAGACTTGGTACCAGTGATCTCAGCAGGGGACACTTACATCATCTGCCAAGGCTGCTGCACCATGGAGTATGGGCATCGGGTTCTGTTTTTCATAATAATGCAGTTTTTCATGGATCTGGAAGACAATAGTACAAAGTGATAAGTTTATTTAGCAGCATGAGAAACAGTACAAAATAACCCTGTTGAGTCTGTTGACTGTCTGTAACTAAACATCCTTATAGTAACCTACAGGCAGCAATCATGTAAATGCAATTCATCATCATCCTCTGCTGAAGTGCTAAGAATATGAAATCAGATGGAAAAAATGCTCAGTATGCAGACCAACCCACAGAAAAACTAAACATTTGTGATTTTTCTCTCCTGGCTTTCTCTGTCCATATTTCTAACATATTGCTTCAAGTATCAATTACATTTTATATTGCTGCTGAAAACACAAAGCATAAAGTGTTTATCCCCAAGATGGATATAAAAACCCCTGTAAATTATGATTTATGAAGTGAAATAATAGCTTGCCACCCACATCTTGACAGACAACTTGATGGAGCGGCTGCCGTCATTAAAATAATTCAGAAACAAGGGTAAACCAGTGCTGATATGAATTCTGAAACGTGAACATCTGAAAGAAAGAGGCATTCCTTCAGCAATTTAAGGTTTTTAATGAATAATTATCAACATTAAAGACGCACTGCGCTTTGGTTCTTCCAAAATGGGAAATGATACATCATTGTTTAAACACCACCCTGCTCCCTCCTCCACAAGTTATGCATTTCAAAATTTACATTTTTTTCCAGTATGAATGCTTTTAAGACCCAAAGTATTTTAAGACTTCTAACAATACTTTGGGTACTTTCAGAATAGCATAAAAGACTATATTAAACATTTAATTTTATTAACTCACATTATTTTCCTGAAGATACATGGATATACAAATATTAATTAAAATCTAAAAAAAGAAGACAACAGTAGTCTGTATTAATGCAACTATACCTCATTCTTAGAATTTGTGTTTTAGTTCTGCTGCTCTGAAAGAGGCATGAACTCCAGATGGTTGGAGGAGTTGCAGAAGGAGCTAAATTGGGGACTTTTGTGCTTGGCAAGGAGGGGAAAATGAGGTCTGGTGGAGGCCGTGGGGTGCAGAACTTGGCTGGGGACTCCTTCATGTCCTTGGGAAACAGGATCCCCAGTGATACCCTAGCACTCCCCAGCACACTGCTGGGGGAGGAATGGGACAGATGCCAGACAACAGGGACAGATTTAAAGAGCAACCAAACCACACATTGAAACTGTTCAGAGTTGACCAGATCATCTCCATTTTGCACCAAGCATTCCCTCCAGCCTTCCTTGCTTCTTCCAGATTTGTTTTCCTCTGCTTACTTCTCCCACAGCAGCACTCACTCCTCTCACTAGGACTCCCTCACTCTTTAATTTAAAGCTCATTCTTTAAGTCCATTCTTTTTAATTTACACTACACTTTCACAAATACATCCATAACAAGATAATGCCATGTCAGTGACACTTGTGCTTGCCATTCTTCCTGTCTTCTGCTGTGCTTCATAACCCTAAGTCCACATCTGTTTTTCCTCATTTAGACTGCATATTCTTCGAAGTAAAGACCATCTTAGTACAATATGGCATAGTAAGGTCTAAGTCTTGATTGATTCCTTCATCATTTCTGTTGTCTTAACAAGATTATTTCAGTAAGTCATTGGTTAGAGGATGCTGAAGTTCTGACATAACATAGTGAAGCATGAAGGCACTACAGTCGCTTAATTTATAAATTGTAAAATAATTTGTTCTCATCTGGAAACTGCATGGAAAGCACTACCATCTGAACATGAATCTGAATTGTACATTGCTTATGTAGATATTGTTTACTCAGCTAACTCATTGTTTACTTAGACTAACTCATACTAGGTTTCACAAAACTGTAAATGACCAGACAACTTCATGTTTCTCACTCACAAAGCCGAGAAACTAAACAAAACAAGGAGGGAGTTGCAGCTCCCTGAGTTTGGCAGAAATTTGTGATTTACTTGGACTGTCAATTTGAATAACTAAAAGGCACAGTAAATCAAAAGTCTCAACATCATCATTTTTTGATTGCTTTGACAACATAGTGATTTTGTCCAGATTGAGCTTCTGTCAGCTCTGAGGTCAGAAGCAGTTGTCTGTTACCCCCTAGTTTCTCAAAGAAAATAGAAGTGCCACTGTTAATCAAGCTGTTTTTATCCTGGACAACCTGTACGTATCTTTACCACTGAAACCAATAAAAGGAAAAAGGAAAAAGTCAGTCAAACAAAAAAAGTGTGGAAACAGCATTGTTTAATCCATCTTTGAGAAAAATGTTAGACAATTGCAAATTCATGCAACAAAAAATTGGTTTTCAAGAGGTGGCATAGTGTAACCTGAACTAGTCATTGGCTCTATCTATAGCCAGAAATTGCAGAAATGACTGAAAACAAATTTTTATTTTTCTAAGAGTGGATACTGGATTCTGATTAAGCATTTAAGGACAATCATTAAGGCTTTATTTGATTAGGAGTCGTAGAGAGTAACTGCCTAATCAAAAGAACCAGAAGCTAAACAAGTAAACAGGAAAATTTAACTGCTACTAGACAGTTATAGATATTGGCTTTTGCTACATCAGGTTGAAAATTTTATTAATTTACTGTACTAGCATAACGAGTGACTCTAGGGTTAAACATTTCATGGTCTATGGTAACAGACACTGCAACCTCAGCACACTCACTTGAGATGAAATACAGAGTGGGGTTTTTCCCCCAAATATCTGATTTTATTTGACAGTAGTTTGCCTTCTTAGTTGAATCAATTTTTAGAGTGAATTTTTTAAATGAGATCATTTGATGACAACATCTGTCTTTCACATCTTTGTAATTTAAAGGATATACCTACGGAATTTAAAAACCACTGGTCTGTGCACCAAGATGCAATCAATGTGCAATACAGGGATTACCTTTCATATTAGTATAAAATTACCACATGCATCATAAAAACAGTTACCTCACACCTCTAACTTCTGGATCAGTGATGTATCCATAATGCATGCAGCACTTTTATATATTTCTGAATGCAGTAGGACAGAAGATTTAGCGCAACTCCACTGATAAAGCAAAAATTTCAGTGAGGCAAAATGCATTTTCAGTCAACTCCTTCCTTCCTTGTGTCTAAAAATGTATTCCAAGATGACTTGTTCCATAATTTCCCCCACAGATCACAGCACTGCTGACTGGCCTCTAGTTCTTCATTGTTGTATTTTTAGGCCTTTTTTGAAGATGAGTACAGCACTTGCCTTTTCCTACTCACTGGGCACTAGGTCATCTCTGTTGTCTTTCAAGAATGACAGAGCACATTTGCAAGCTCACCTGGTGGCCTTTGAATTTGCCAGACTTCAGGGTGATGAATGACTGCATTTATGATAAACACCTTTACAGAAACTACTGTGCAAGCAGCCATATGCTTCGGCAACCTCTCCATATGCTGTCTTTCAGTTAATTATTTTCCCAAATATGAAATTTTTACATCATGCTAGTACATGCATGCCAAGCACTGCATTTCCAAATTTCAATTCTTATACAAGTAGAATTTGAAATTTGAATACCTAGATTAAGTGACTACATTGATGAAAATGAATAATGTCAAGTGGCCAAACATAGAAATAAAAAGCAAAACAGGACAAGGCAGTGCAAATACTTTGCCCCTTTACAAACATCACTCAATGAAATTAAACTCTAGCTGAAGTTAAAACCACCCTGGAACACTTTGAGAGAAGCATGAGAGTGGATTCAAAAGCAGAAGTGAGAGCATTCACCTACTCAAGATAAGATGCATCGTTTTTGCAGCCATTTGTTTGAGCTTCAATCTAAAACACTCTATTTAATACAAAAGGCAACTGCAGCTTACACTGAGTGATGACACCGGATGTCCAGTAACTTTAATACCATTGCCTTCTCTCTACTAGAAACTTATACAATGCATGGAAAATATAGGACTATATTGTGCTTAAAAATAGGAAATATAGTACATCTGTTTTAAGTTCTTCTGACATTTACATGTAAAGCCTCAATGCTGAAAATCTCTTCACAGATGAGACCAAGTCTGTTAAAGCAAGAATTATATATTGTAAATAAAACATAAAAAGCTGTTCTGCTGAACAGATGACTAAGTTGGGGGGCTTTTTAAATTTTTTTTTTATGACTACCTATTTTTTTCACTGTAGAGTAAGAAGATCTGTGAGGTTCTGCAAAAACTGACAGTCTACTCTGAAGTTATGCCCCAAGAGGGAAAAATAATCATTTGCAAATTTATACAATTTTTGGCACACTTGCAAGCAAGAAAAATTGCTTCAGGATTTTCCCAGAGAGACTGAATTAAGCTTTCTATAATAAAACAGAGTAGTGTCCTCAGCCTGGACTATTTCAAAACCCAAGAGGAGCTTTCTAAGTCAGAAAAATAAAAATCTTAAGCGAAGAGTTCTACAAAATATGTTTCATTTCTTCTTTTAGATTTCTTAATTTCCATGCACAGTTCCAATATCACAATAATAAAACAGGGGAGTGGGATAAGCATGTACCAAAGATGCCAAAGAGTTAACAGAAGACAAATGTCGTCCTTTTGCCAGAACAGTTGGCACAGAAAAAAAGTGCATGTAAGAGTACAATATGCAAACACTTGTAACCCAAAAAGCACTGGCCATCAGTGAGCCAAACCAGCACATAAAAGAACTATCACACACATAGTGTGAAAATGTTCTGCCAAACACAGGGGTGTCACCAGCTACTCAGATATGTCAACACCTCAGGGTAAGAGCTTTTTTTATGCTAATGACAAGAGATGCTGAAGAGGATCTTGTGAGTATGTGAGTATTTGCACTGACCATCATTCTGGGACAGACAGCAATTCTGGACCAGAGTGCTTCTCCTTTTGAGAAATATCAGAAGCTCATACCCCCTTATGAATTATATAAACATTCCCTTACTTGGGTTTTATTTTATGAGATGAGATATCACTTAGTATAAAGATACCACACCTGAAAAACTCGGTTTAGCACCACATAATGCATATTTCTGGGGTTTTCCTCTGGATTATCCTAGTCTTGCCTGCTGTATAACCATTAGCAGCTGATCTGCTTGTTTAGTTTCAGCAGAAAGGAACCCATTTCATATACTGGACTGCTGGACTGCTGATGTAAAACCAAAGCAGCAGAAGTTGAGAAGAAGAGAAAGTGCTTTAAGAAATGCACCAGTGATCTGAACTAGAATGCCAATATAAGCACAGGCACAAAGCATCAAGATGTGTCTATAACACAGGCATTGAGTATATTGTTGTAGAAAGTCCATAACAGTTGGCAGAACATCTCCTCTAACTGCTCTCTTCATTGTATTTTTCATCATACATCGACAGCAAGAGTGTCTGAAATCAAAGCACTGACAAAAGCCATGCAGCTGCTGTATTTATTGGCTTAGTCACTTACATGGATGCATAATGGAACACTCTTGTACACAGAGAAGCTGTTGACTGTCCACCGAAGTTTCAGGTTCATGTACATTTTCAAAAAATTATTTAATTCCACTAGTGGCAGCACTAAAAAGTGGTGCTACTACAAAGAGGAGGATCTATACATGAAGAAGCCACAGCAGATTAAGAGAACAGAAAAAGAAAACCTGTTGAGGGAGGAGTAAGTGCTAGTTTTGGCTTAATCAGCAATTTGTGTTCTGCATCTGAAATATCTGAAGCAAGAGAAATCATTCCAAGGCACTCATGACCGTAAAAGACATGTTTGTGAATAGTTCCAACATTCACACAGTGAGATTTCAAGAGAAGAATTAGGGTTTTCATTTGATCACTAATAGCAGGACCTTAACTCTGGGATTTAGACTCTTGACTTCACTGTCTAAATTTACCAAGTTTGAGTGAAGGTAAAATAAATAAGCAAGAATGAAAAAAAGAAATGATGGGCTACAATGAAGCAAATGAAAGTAACTATTAAAACCATTCAGAAATTATAATTACTTACCATCATCTCTGCTGAAAGAGAATGCATATTTTGCTCGATGTAGAATTTTAATTAAAAGATTATTTAATTCCCTTCTTTTCTCCTACCAGAACATACTGTATCACATAAAGGTAACAAAAAAAGCAGTCAACACTTTGATTTATTTTCATCACTCAGTGGTGGTCTGTAAACCTATTTACACAGGACAAAAATACAGACCAAATGCAAAACTATTCATTTGTTCCCAAATCTTCCTATAGTGCTTATCATTGCAGCTTTGGTACACTAAGGAAACTTAAATACATGAACAACTCTGCGTGTATTTATGTATGTACATGGTGTGATGAAAACAAGGTGTAGGAAAACCTAGAACACATACAGCCTTTAAATCACATTCTAGTCATATCAACTGAAATGCAGTTAGAGACAGAATACTGCTAAGAAATTAGTATTCTGTATTTTAGAAAACAGAAACAAAATAGAAATTAATCATAGCTAACTATTCAAAGTTTGCAATGAGCATTTCAATCCTCATAGTAACATTAAATTCCCTCAAATATAAAATAAGTGATTGCAGAAAGGCCTCTGAGAGAATGTTACAAGAATCAGAGCAAGCCTCTAAAGGCTTAAAAACAGATATTCAGAGATCTCAATTCTAGCCCAATTTGTCACAGCAAAAAGTTTTAGCGCAACAGATGAGCAACTCTCCTTTTTTCCAAAAACCAGAAGCATGAATTTCCTAATAATTCAAATGCAGGCTAATAGCATGGAAATATTTCTGCCTGAACAGCTGAAAGTTAGAAGAAGTTCAGAACATGTCAGGTAACCTTAATGAAAGAACTAAAAACTTGCACCACAATAAAGAATTAAAATTTTCTTTATCAGTATAGCATGAAATCACCAATAAATCAGAAAACCTTCGGACTGCCTGGTATAAACAGGTGCTTGGTATAAAGAGGAGCTTGGCTGGCACAGAGCTCATTTTCCTCATAGCAGCCTGCATAGTGCTGTGTTGTTAGATCCATGACCAAAAGCGTGCTGATAACAGAGCAAGACTTTAGCTATTGCTGGACAGTGCCTGTGCAGTATCAGTGCCACCTCTGAACTTGCTCTGTGCCCTGCAGGGGCTGGGGCTGGCCAAGAGTCTGGGAGGGGACACAGCTGGGAAAGCTGATCGTTTTTCCAAAGCAACTATTGTTTGGGGACTGGATGGGCATTGGTCAGCTGGTGGTGATGACTCTTCTGCAGCACTTGTTTCCTCCCCTAGAAACCACCTAGAACAAGGAAATAACCAACAGGGCATCTAAATTCTTGGACAGAAACCCAAGCTTGTTAGCTGGAGCTTTACTTCATCTGCTGCTAAAGGGTGTTTGAGGAGCTGACAGGGGTTGATTTTTTGAGGAGTGGACAAGGGTTGTAAATGGAGATTTTAATACAGTTTCAAAAATTAGGCCTAAGACTGAACTTAATGGGAAAGACTGAACTTAATGGGAAAGACTGAACTTAATGGGAAAGACTGAACTTAATGAGATTTTGTTAATTTCTGTCATCTTAATACATTATATCCATTGAAGATTAAACCCATTCATGTTAACACTGCAGAGAACATTAGAGGTATCACAGGAAAAGAAGCCTGTTTCAACAGCCCTGAAATGGCAAAAAACATTAGTTTGATTTTGTGCTACTGCAAAACAGATGAATAAAAGAAGCCTCCAACACTCCTTTGACGTGTCACATGTGTACTTGAAGTCCATTATTTGAAAAGAGACAACAATTAAACATGCATACCAGGACCAAAGTGCTCTGAGGTTACCAAAATTTCTGCAGCTGTCTTAAAAGAATGCAAACAAAACTCCAAGTTCAGAATCACAGAATGGTTTGACCTTTAACGATCATTTAGTCTACACCCTTTGCCATGGGCAGGGGGACCTTTCACTAGATCAAGTTGCTCAGATTCTTATTCAGCCTGACACTGAACACACTTACAAGGAGGGGGATCCACAACTTCTCTGTTTCAGTGTGTTACCACCCTCATTATAAAAAACTTTTTCCTTACGTTCAATCTAAATCTACATTAGCATTGCTCAGCCCTTAAAGATAAGGTTGCTAAGAGTCCAGGATGTGCTGGATGATATTTCAAAAGTGTCCTTTACCCAGCAATCAGAATGACCTATATTCAAAACAGAATTCCTCCAGAAATTTCTAGTCATGTTGTATTTTCAGAAATAAATTTTCAGAACTGTATGCACAATTATAGTAATTTTCTAAGTTAAAAAATGTGATAATAGTTCACATTTAAGGGCATTTTTCTTGTCAGGTTATGTTTTGTAAAAATTGTACAATGATGTGCTATCAACAGATGTACAAAGTTACATTATTTTAAAACAGGTGCAATCAGTGCAAATCAGCAGCAGTGCTTGGAGAGGTCACAGCTCTAAATCAGACTCTCAGCAAATGCTGCTTGAAATTTGATTCAGCCAGAACTTGGTTATGAAGTGCTTAGATGTGTGACAGAGGTGTAATGATGGAAGTGTCCAGTTAATGGTGATAGCAAATATCATATAATTGTAATAAATTATAAAACTAAAGCCAATAAAAGAAATATGGCATGCTATAAAGGAAAGAAAAGAACTTTTGCAGGAAAAAAAGGCAACTTTTGTCAACTGACAAAATCAAATTACATACTGATTTTGTTAGGGACAATAATGAGGCTTGCTAAAAATTCTGGTCATATGGATTATTAGTCATTCCAGTCAAATAACTAGTTTTTCTTGTCTAGCCAGAAATTTCAAGACAGAAAAAATGCCTGTGCACACTGCAGTAAATTGTATGGTAAAATCCTATTCTCCCTGGAGATTTTTTTTTTTAAATCTGTGGTTTCAGGGTTCCCTTGTCAATCATTTAACACTGTGCCTCATTACCTCATTTGTCCTTCACCCTTGATTGACCTTGATGAGCTGGGAAGCATCTGAGGAAGATGATGAAGACAGAAAAAATTCAATGTTTCCAGAAGAACACTAGCACTCAGGAGTTTATTTGAGGCAGTCTCACAGATGTAGCAGCTCTGAGATTAACATGACACAGTCATGGAGGGCACTGTCAGATCTGATTTTGTCCTAAAAAGATTTAGTCAGGTCTGTAAGGACCCATCTCTTGATTTTTATTGCAAAATGAAAAATCTCCTCTACTCTTTTTTGAGAAAAACAAGACAGACATTAGATGATCAACTGATGAATCTGTGATCCTGCCCTTGCTTCTCTGTGACATATATACTGTGTTCTTAATTTTCAGCTTGCCAACACATTTGTTTTTATTAGAAAAAGTACTTCAATATCTGTTAAGATACTTGAATGTTGTATTGACACTTAAAAAATATGTCCATCATGAACAGTGGGATGTCCCTGCAGATCTGTGTCTCAGAGCTGTCTTGTAATATTTCTAATTTAGAATTTCTTTTTAGTATCACCAAAGAACATGGGAGAAAATTACTAAATACATCCACTATTCTCATATACCATGACTTCCCTTTAGCTGAAAACCAAAAAGAGCCTTTAAAACTGAGGGCCATTAACCCAGCACTGCCAAGTCCACCACTAAACCATGTCCCTAAGTTCCACACCTACACGTATTTTAAATACCTCAGGGATGATGACTCAACCACCTTACTGGGCAGCCTGCTCCAGTGCTGGAGACCACCCTTCCAGCGAAGAAATATTTTCTCAAATCCCATCTAAACCTCCCCTGGTGCAACCTGAGGCCGTTTCCTCATCCTATTGCTTGATACTTGGGAGAACAGACTGACCCCAACCTGGCTACAACCTACTCTCAGGCAGTTGTAGAAAGCAGTAAGGTTTTCCCTGAGCCTCCTTTTCTCCAGGCTAAAGTCCCCCAGCTCCCTCAGCTGCTCCTCATCAGACCTGTGCTCCAGACCCTTCACCAGCTTTGCTGACCTTCTCTGGACATGCTCCAGCACTTCAATGTCCCTCCTGATTTGAGGAGCCTAGTACTGAATACAGAATTTGAGGTGCAGCCTCAGCAGTGCCGAGTACCAGGGTATGGTCACTGCCCTGGTCCTGCTGACCACACTATTGCTGATACAAGCCAGGATGCCATTGGCCTTCCTGGCCATTGGGACACTTGCTGGCTCATACTCAGATGTCAACCAGCACCCTGGGGTCATTTTCTGCCAGGCACTTTTCCAGCCACTCCTTCTCCATCCTGCAGCACTGCAGGGGTTGTTGTGACCCTTGATGCCCTTGTCCAGATCATTAATAAAGATATAAAATGGAACTTGTGATGCATCTTTTTCCTGATTCTAGTCCCTCAAATGGTTTATCCTGTACCCACCCCTCTCCTTCCTTGTATAGTTGGTTTAGTCCTTACTGTGTCCCTTCATACAGTTGTCACTCTCCCCTTGGATCCACCCTTTGTTCCCGATTGTTCCAAGTCACTCCTCCTTCCCACCTGTCAATCCTATCCTGTGCCAGTCCCTCCTACTCCAGAAATTCCTCATCTTGGATACCCCAGTGGCTGGCTCAAATTGCTCCCCACCCTTTGTGTTCCCCATTGGTCATTGTACTGTAAACCCCACCTTATGACCTCCCCTAAGTGCACCTAATTGGCTAAGGATTTGTACCCTCCCCTGAGACCTCCCCTGTTTATAACTCACTGTAATCCTGTGTCCGGTGTTTCCGCCTCTGCCCTTCCTTCGAGTTAGGTTCACTTCGTGTTTCTGTTAATAAAACCAATCCTCAGAGTGGCAAGTGGAGCCCATGTCATTCTTTCCTACCCTGATTGTCTGGTGGGTGCCAAGGACACTCAGGAACCCCTGGGGGAAGTGTCACAGCCCCCTTGCTCGTGGTCCTGGACTAGGAGTGCATCATGACAGGAACTGGCCTCAGTACCAAGCCTTGTGGAACATCACTGGTGACTGGTGACCCGGTGGATGTAACTCCATTCACCGACACTTGCTGGGTGGGCCCAGCCATCCTAACAGCTTTTTGCCCAGCAAAGAGAACATCCATCCAAGCCAGTAGAATGCTGTGGGAAATCATGTCAAAGGTTTTACTCATGTCCAGGTGGACAGATCCACAGTCTTTCCCTCATCCAATATTCAGGTCTCATTGATCCACAGTCTTTCCCTCATCCAATATTCGGGTCTCATTGTCGCAGAAGGAGATCAGGTTGGTCAAGCAGGATCTACCTTTCCTAAACCCATGCTGGTTGGGCCTGATCCCCTGGATTGTCCTGTAACTGCCTTGTGATAGCACTCAAGACAATCAGCTTCATGACTTTCCTAGGATCTGAGGTCAAGCTGATCCTCCTTCCAACCCCTCTTATAGAAGGGTGCCACATTTGCTGACCTTCAGTCAACTGGAATCTCTCCAGGTAGCCAGGGCTGCTGGAAAATGATGGAAAGGGGCTTTGTGATCATTTCTGCCAGCTCCCTCAGTACTTGGGTGGATCCCCCCCTGGCCCCATAGACTGGTGTGTGTCTAAGTGGTGTCACAGGTCACTCACCACTTCCTCCTGGATTACAGGCCTGATCTGATTCTGATCCCCATGCCTGTCTTCCAGCACAGGGGCTGGGTACCCACACAACTGGTCTTACTGTTAATGACTGAGGCTAAGAAGGCATTAAGTACCTCAAGCCTTTTCCTTGTTCTTTGTCACTATGTTTTTCCCCACACCCACTAAAGGATGGCAATTCTTCTTCTCCATTTGTTGCTAAAAGGAGGTAATATGGTAATAGCATTTACTGTGTTATTTTTGCAATGGTAAGCAAAACAGATTAAATACTGGCTACAAACCCAGTTATTCATGCAGAGCTTCTAAAAATGTTTATTTTACTGAAAAAAAAATTCACTTTGAATTCATTGTTCCTTATACAATAAAATAAAGGTCCTATTATATGAGATTTCACAGACTTCATTCAAATGGGCCTTTTTTTGTCAGTAATAAGCAAAGGTTTTGATGACTTTGCTTATAGGAAAAGGGTCCCTAGATAGACAGAGGAAGTTCAGACCAAAGCTAAACAAGTTGCACTTGCTCCAAAATAAATTTCCCTGCCCCTTTAGAGCCAAACAGTCTACATGGCTACTGTATACAGTATTTTCAAAATTGTTTTTCTGTACTTTTAACCCCAAATCCAAAGGAAGGAGCATCAGAACAATTCCAAATTTGAATGAAGCTCTCTTATGTGAGCTAAGGACATGAGGTCTTTGAACAGAAAGAAAATCAGACATTATTCCTTTGAAACAAGCAGTGTTCAAACTGCAGTCTGTGGATGCTGAAATATCCCTACAATTTTAATGCACTACCCTTCATAAATACATTTTCAAATAAACTCTGAGGAGTAAACCCATCATGTCCCAGTCTGAATAGTACCAGTCAGAATTTGATAAAAGTATAGCAATTCTCTTCTCCAAAAGCACACAATGACCTGTGTAAACACATGTTAAAATTGGTAAAAGTTTGAGGGAAATATTTCATTAGAGCAATACTGAATTTAGGATTCCTGGTTGCAAATTGCTCTCCCCAGTTTATCGCCCTTCTCTACACACACTCCCACTCTGATGCTCTGTCCTCCTCCTCCCCTCAATATTATTAGTTTAATAAAAACACTTTGCAAATTGAAGCATTCAGATTTAAATGGAAGACAGAATTTGAGGTGGGCTCATGTAAGTGTCTATTTCTGTCTCTTCCTTTCATTAAGAAAATGGTAAGGGTTCATTATTCACAACACGATATACCAAATCTTTCATTAAAGATCCTGACTCAAAACTCTCAGGAAATTTTGTGCAGTACTGCAGACATAGCAAACTGAACATGCATACAGCAAAACTCCTACAGTCATATATAAAGATGGCAAGATTAAATGGTAATAATACTCGGGATACTCAGAATTATAACCATTTTTTATCCCAAGATTTAATAGCACATTACCAAAGGAACTAAGCATCAGTTTCCTCATCACCAGAAGACAATGCCTAATCACAGACAAACCAATACTAGCAAAACCAATACTAACAAAATGACATCTCTTTAAAAAAAAAGTACTGTAAGCTCATATTTTTTGGTATTTCAGTTACTGATAGTGACATACGCATGACCAACTGCAATATTTGTTTATATGTCAAATATATCACTAAATCTTTATTTCTAAGTTACTTTTAAAATGTACTTTTACTTAAAGAATACTTAATGCAAGCAAGAAAGGAATTGTAACTCCCACTGAAGCCCTTCAGTTTTGAGGAAGAGTACACAGAAAAGTTGCACAGTTGTAATGAAACTGAGATGGAAACGTTTACTGCAAGAATCAAACAGCTCTTTATATAATGATTCTAAATATAAAGCTTGATGAAAAACATTTAATTCCAGACAATAATGAACTAAAAATTAGTTCAAATAAAAATTATCAAATAGAAAATAAAAAATTTCAAATAAAAATTATCAGAAAAAGACATTCACATGTTTCTATTATTTCAGTGCTACATTCCAAAAATAAACTTCGGGTTTTGTTTTTTTCCTTAAGGACACGTTTCATTTTTTCTCACTGAAATATTTTCTTTTTAGGTATCACCTGACTGTGTCTAAATAATGCAACAAAGATTTGCAAAACATATGCCTAACTAATTTGAATTACTATGTATAACAAAGAATCAAAAGAATTGATCTAAAACATGAGAAATTTTAAAAATCAAGTCATGGCATTGATCAGATTTTAAGAAATCCAGAAGTTTCTTCAGATTTATATCAAACCTTTTTTAAACAGCACAAATATAATGCTACTGTTTTATGTAGCAAAAGTGTTTCTCCTTTTGAGGTCTGGTATTTTAAATTTAAAGATTTTCATGATTTTGAAAGCAGGAGTTTTTCCTTAGAAAAATCACAAAAATATAATTATTCTTTGATCCTGAATATCAGATTTGAATACTTCAAAGAAAAAAAAATCTAAAATAGATAAGCATAATTATACTGAGAAATATGAATGGGAAAAGGAAAGAAACAAGACTGGAGTTGCTGCTCAAATGTAAAGAACAAAGATCACATCAACAGATGACTGCACTTTAGAAACTATCATTATCTGAAATCCTTTTAACTAGAAAACATACCAGCAACAATGCTCATCTTACTGCTGAGGGTCACCTGGGAAAACAGCAACCCTGAACATTTCCTGACTGGTGATCAAGTTTGATTATCTGATTCAGCAACTTTAAAAGACCCAAAACAAGATTCCATTATTTCCTAGTGCTTTATGCTGGTATGTTGATTAGCGAAGAAAGAGCCATAAAGTGAATTCAAACAAAAGTTTACAGTACTTTCTGTGCCAATACTAATAACCATTCACATTACATTACTCCCAAAGTTCAAGTTAGAGGACTGAAGAGGCAACTTGCTAAGAATATGGAGATAGCATGTTTAAAAAAAAATTAAATCAAATTGAATTAAATTAAAAGAGCACTTTTCCAAATAAAAAGGTAAAAGGGCAGGTTTTAAATGAACAACTGTATGGTCCTGCTTTGTCAAATAAATACAGCAGAAGAAGAAACTTAAACGTGAGACAGAACTGAAAGGTTAGAATTGTCTTTGGAAATCTGCTAAGAAAGTATAGAAACACCGTGCAAAGACAGCAGGTCCCCAGTTCACTGCTAATAAACTTCTTGAAGACTAAGATTAGGATTTAATTTAGAGGCTAGAAACAAAACAAATATCTGCCTACATTTAATACAATAATGCCTCAAATGTTTCAATGTTTTCTTTCAGAAAACACCTACACTTATAGAAACATTAAAAGGATCTAATTCACCCACAAGTATGTTTTAACCCGTAAACCTTCTGCTTTGTAAATTTCATTTCTTCTGACACTACTGTTTTTAAACAAATTCAAACTGATGTTTTTATTTATATGTCATTATACAAAACAATATTTTCAGACTTTGTTCCAAAAGCGACTTCCACTATCCTGTTAATAATATAAATCCAAAGGAAAGAACTTTCCTAACCCTGCTCACTGAGTAAACACAATTCTAAAAGGAACGACAGCTAAGCTACTCCTTTGATTGTCAGATGGTTGCCTTTTTCAGCAACCTCCATTCCCCACAGAATTAAGATCCTAGAGAAATGCCAATTAAATATTAATTGAAGAAAACAGGATTTGCTGCATACAGGCTAAGACACTTTGGCATAGAATTGGGCTTTTTCAGTTGTACTATTCAAGCAGAGACTGCTAACTTTAAATCATGAAGAGTTTGGTTTATTCCTGCTTAGTACAGTTAACATCACCCTTACAGTCTGTACTCAATACAAGTTAGTCCAACGCTGAATTTGTTCAGGCTCCCTGAAGAGATCCCACCTGTAAAGCTCAGTGTTACAGAATTAACCCATTTTAAACCCAAACTTCATTCACAGGCATGGACATCTATGCTTTGAGCTAAAATTAAATACATATATAAAAATATACACAGACATACATTTATCAATTAGCACCATCTAGTGGGGTCAGTACAATTTATGCAATGTGAGAAATATGAAGCTCACTTTCTGGTTTTTCTACATCCTATGAAACATGTCATGATACAGCACAGGTCATGTAATTAAAAAACTCAGATGCAAAGAAAAAATCAGCAACAACAACACAAAAAACCATATGAAAACTTATGAATTACATTTTAAGAAAAACACCGACAATGAAAGCTGCATGTCCATACATATGAAAATTTCCTGACAGGAAAAAAACCCCAATCTTTTAGGCATTCATACACATGCAAAACACAATTAAAATTTCATTACTATTTTCTATTCTTACTCTTTTGCTTCTCTATCATATGCCTCAAGAAAAATCTGCCACTCTTTAAAAGATGCTACTCTGAAGCATCAGATAACACAAAAAACCCTTTTCTTTAAGGTCTCCATCATGAGAGCAGAATTCTGCTGTAAACACAACTTTTGCTAAAACTGCATTGAAGTCCCACAAACACTGGATCGAACCCAAACTCCTAATAAAATAACAGAGTAAATCCTTTTAAAATATTCACAATTCTTAATTTAAAAGAGGTCAAATATAAACAGATACTAAGGACTAACCTTAACCAGTAATGCAGTTTCTCAAATATGAAATCTAGAAATGTATTTTTAGTCAATTCAGCACTTAAAACTGCAGGAGAGTTACGTCATGCAAATAAACAGCGCTGAAGAACTTCAAATGTAAAAGCCATCAGAGGTAGACTCCCCCATACATCAACCTTAGGCAAGACAGACAGGCAAATAAAAAGCAGCTGCATGTGAAGGTGCTTAAATGCAGCAAGCAAAATCTCTACCAGCCTCTGCCAGCAGGTAAGGGAGCTAAAAACAGCACCATTCCCTTCTCCCTCTGCCTGCATACAGTCCATGTTAAAAAAACAAGCAAAACAAAACAGGAAACAATTAATCACTAACATTATGTTCATACTTAAGCTATCAGGACAAGTCACCAGTGTAAAATTAAACATTTACTTAAATGCTCATTAATGAAATCATGGCCATGAAAGCAAAGAATGCCTATGAAGAATTGTTGGCATTCAAGCCTTCCCTTGTTTCTAAAAGAGGTGACAGATCACTAAGCCTCCCAAGCAGATCACAACATACCAAACAGACCTTGGACAATGAGGGACAGACAAAAAGTCACTTTTATTCTTTCTGGGAATAATGGTAGAAGTACGTGAATAAAAATTGAAAAACACAGAGAAAATATGTAAATAGGGGGGTAAAGTTAAGATCAATAATAACCAGTAATAGAAGACTTGCAGTGAGTACTTCAGAAGGCACAGAATGTAAGAAGAGAAGCTGCTGAGGCCTGCATACTGCAGCCAGGGGCCAGGCTACAATTTAAACTGCATGGAAATCAAAACAAAGAGATTCTAATAAATCAGTTAATACCAACAAGCAACATTTATAGCAACAATTTTAATTTAAAAAGACATGAAGACAGCTTTTTAATTTTACTTAAAAGGATACAGAGATGTGTTAGGAATAAAATGTCCCAAGTAAGTTCAACCAGAAAAGTACAATAGTGTTAAAGAACAGAACTAATTCTCAACCTTCCCTGTAGAGGACAGAGAAATACCAACACTTAAGGGCAATGTGTGCTGTAGGATAAAGAGAAATATGAAAAATAATGGCAAAATATTGGAAGAAAATTGCAGTAATTTAGGGGAGATTTACTGCCATTTCCTCATACCTTTTCAGACCAGTGCACTTCAAGTTTTGCACTAAATCATCGAAGCATACAAACCTGTTTCACAGGAAGCTTCAAATCAAAGCAAACATATTAATTTATTTTTATATTGGAAGGAGTAACAAAAATGTATTTGCACAGGTGTACAAAATTATAGCCATGTCATATCTTTAAATATTGGAAAGCTGGTAGAAAAAAGCAGAAATTGCACAACAAGGAGACAAGAGAAACAAAGATAAGGGAGCTGCATTGATAACCCTACCATTACAAAAAAGAATATAATGATAAATTTAGCAATTTCATTCTTGTAATAAGGATCTATAAATACAAAGACCAGCAACACAAAATTATCAATGGCTGGGATGCCAAGAGATTTCCTGACAGTTTTGAACCTGGAACTGTTCCCCAGCTCCAGTCCCCTGTTTCCAAGTAGGATTCAACCAAAACATTAGCTAGCATGACCTAGCCTGGTTTATACTGCATTTGAATATGAAACCAGTAAATATTTAAATAATACCAGGAGTATCATTATCCAGCAATGTTTTCTTTTACATTTGTATGCCATGAATGCATTGTGCAAAAATGTCAATTTACCCTTGATAGAACAAGAAATCAAAAATAATGATCCAGCTTAACTCATTTGAGTTCCCTACCTCAATCAAAATACAGTGAAATACTTTAACCGTACCCATCTTTAAATGATCAGCCTCAAGTGTACAAGAGGTCACTCTTGCCTACATTATTAAATCGGTGGAAAAGCTGAAGTAAGTGAAAACCAGGATGACATTCTCACAGAGAAGCCATGACAGAATGGTTATGAAGGGATAATAAACGCACGCAACACAAAGGGAATTAAAGGGCTCTCATACATTAAATTTCATTTAGCAATAGAAAAAAATAAATAGAAAATAATCCAGTTCTAATAAGTTAAAGGACCAATATGCATACTCGGAAAACACAGAGAGAAAGAGCAGAAGAGGGACAAAACATGGGATCAAGCTACACACAGGTGTTCTTTGGTAGTTTCCTGATACACCACAGAAGGAAAATATTGCTTCCCATTTGGGAGAAGACAATAATAAAACCTGGTCAGATTATTAGACAGAAATAGGTGGAAAGTGTATGTTTCCAAATGAAAGCACACAGGCACACAATTACAAATGTTTGTTGCTTGGCATGTGCTAGGGTATGATTTGTAGTTAGCCTTTAATGATACACTAAACTTCAGTATGATCAGCTTAGTATTTCAGATGCCAATTAACATGATTACAATTATGGGTTACTTTTTCTTAGAATGTTTGAAATTCAAAATTGGAAATTCAAAATGACACCCTGATTTATGGTTTGATCCTGATTAAAGCTGTGTATGTCTACAGTATCATTACTGGATTATTTAATCACTAAATCTCAACAAAAACTGCTCTTTTACATGAAACCAAATCTGTAAAGCACATTAAAATTGAAAATACTTTATGAAGATGATATCCATAGTAAATGTAAAGCAGTACTCAAGGCTACCCCATACATAATCCCTAGCATTTATAGCTGGCAGGACTGGGGTGTTTTTTAACTCTTACTATCAAAATAATTGAGACAGTTTGTGAATAACTGAAATCACTGGAATTACCTTGAGCAGGTTGTGATTGCTAGCAAAAGCCAACAAGAAAGTTAGAAAGAGATAGGGAGACAATACAGATTTAATTTCCAACAAAGACTGTTTACCCCCCACCACGCTCTCCACTCAGTAAACATCATGTTCTTCATAAAGAGTCATGCTGTACCTGAGCCACTGGGGTAGAAAAAAGACAGTGATTCCAAGGTTCAAAATCTCCTCCTCTGGGGAGCAATGATTTCATGTTAGTGCTCTATGAAGGAGAGTGAAGGAGAAAGGCAGCACGACTGAAATCAGAGGGAAAACAACCTAAAATTGAAGGAGAGAGCACAAAGTGCCAACTTAGCATTAACATTCTCTGAAACAAACAGTTGTGAAGCACTGGCTAGCAAAAGGATCAAGAGGGTTATGCTGATGCACTTAGTACAGTGTGTGAATTATAAATAATGAAATTAAAATAAGCAACTGAATGCAGAAGTCAAAATGGTTTATTATTTTACTGATAATAATATTGATAGGTATATGTCTCTCTGTGTGAGATCCAACTCCAGAAAATGATGAAAAGAGTATGTTTGTATTTCCCTAATGGTGTGACCAGCAAAAAAGGGGAGACCCTCACTGGGAAGGACTTACAGTCTTAACCTGTGGCTGGGTGAGGAGCTTAGGGCACAAGCATGGCTATTTAGCTGGACTCAGCACCTGTGCTGGTATTTGAGGAATCTACAAACATGGCTCTGTTTAAAAATCTAGAGAGCAGAAGGGTGTGTGTTGTCAGCAGTGCCTTGATCAGCTGGAGATGAGAAATGGAACCAGGCTACCTGCATTTTTTTCATACGAGCACCACTGGTGCTTGTGCTGGCTGAAGCACTGCTCTGCCTGTGGTAGCCAATTGGCTAGTGGTGCAGGTGCTCAGCAGCAGCTGCATCCACCTCTTAGTGCACCAGACTGCACTCTGCAGCCAAGACAGAGGAGTCTTCCTGTCCTGGTATTTGCTGCTTGGCAAATCTCAAAATACCTTCAATTCTAGCACTGATGGAGTATCACTTAGTTTACACCTAATGAAATAGTGTAACCTTGCAAATACATGAAGAAAATGTAGCAAACTAGGTGAAAGCAATGTTTTCCCTAGGAATTTATAAAACCAGGTTAACATGGCATACAAATATTTCCTCTTCATACACTTACTGTCTTAATTTTCCTAAGAGACAAGGAATTAATTCAAGCCTTATTCAGTAGACAAGAAACAGAAGCCTGCAGACATACATGGGAGAACATACAGAGGGAAAAAACAGTCTTAAAGAGTGGGGGAAGACAGAAAATACCTGGCCACAAAGTATGCATGTGCAACTCTAAATGGCCCATTAAGGCACCAGTGTTTTTTGAAAACAAATCCAAGACAGCTCTAACTTTACATCACTCAATGCCATCACAGGAATGAGGATCTTTTTACACCACTGATACCTAAGAGTGGTTCAGATTGATCAAGAAAGCATGAAGCCCTTTCCTCTGTAGCACAGAAACAGACTATGCCACCATACTGGAGATGTTATGTCAGAGTGAATCTGTAAGCTTAGGTTTCGCTATTGTATTCAAGGCACAGTGAAGTTACAGCAATTGCTCATAATAAATTATTCATCCTTAGCTTGCTGTCATGGTTTTGCATGGCCTGATTTTGGGGAGGGAGAGCACAGTGGTGGCTTCTGTGAGAAGCTGCTAGAAGCTTTCACCATGTCCAGCAGAGCCAATCCCTGATGGCTCCAAACATGGACATGTCACTGGCCAAGTCTGGGCCAATTAGAAAAGGTGGTAACGCCTCTGTGTTAACGTATTTAAGAAGAAATCAAAACAGAGGTTGTGGCACAGTTTTATTTCCAGCCAGAGAAGAGCAGGAGCAAGGACATGTTAGAAGGACAACTATGCAGACACCAAGGTCAGTGGAGAAGGAGGGGGAGGAGGTGCTCCAGGCGCTGGAGCCAAGATTCCTCTGCAGGGCGTGGTGAGGATCATGGTGATGCACCTGTGCCCCTACAGCCCAGCCACGGGGGATGCAGAGATCACCCTGCAGCCTGTGGAGGAGCCCATACCAGAGCAGGCGGATGCCTGGAGGAGGCTGTGGTCCAGTGGGAGACCTGTGGAAAGAGGGGCCCCTGCTCTCAGGCTGGAGCAGCCTGGCCTTAGAGAACTGCACCCCGTGGAAGAGTGACCACACTGCAGCAGTTTGACGGGATGGAGCTAAAAACAGCACCAATTCACAAAGAGCAATTGCTCATGAAATGGACTCACACCAGAGAAGTTCATGGAGAACTGTCTCCCACGGGAAGGACTCCATGGTGCAGCAAGGGAATGACTCCTCTCCCTGAGCAGCAGGAGAAGCCTTGGGCGATAAAGTGACCATAACCTCCATTCCCCATCTCCTTGCACCACTGGGGTAGGAGGTAGAGCTGGGAAGGAGGGAGGAGCGGGGGAGGAAGGTGTTTCTAAGGGCTTATTTTACTTCTCATTATCCTGCTCTAATTTGGTTGGCAATAAATTCACTTTATATCTCTTAAGTTGAGCCTGTTTTGCCCTTGATGGCATTTGGTGAGTGATCTCTTCTGGTCCTTGTCTCAACCTGTGAACTGTATGTTAAATTTCTCTCCTCTGTCCAACTGCAGAGAGGAGTGAGTGAATGGCTTTCGTGGGTGCCCGGCATCTGGCCTGAGTCAACCCATGAGACTTGCACAGAAAGTAAGCCTTATTCTTTGCATGCTTTGAAATCTTATTTCAGCTCCTAACTGGTTATTCTGCAGCGATTGTGCACCAGGTGGAGAGCACTGGTATGTTCAGCACTTACATGGTGCAGCTCTCAATGTAACTTATGTTTGAAGTGAACTTCACTGACACCACCACACCTGCAAGGTGAGCACTGGGTTCTACAAAAATACACAAAAATGGCTGTTAGAGAAAACCACCCCTTGTGATTAAGAGAACACTGCTATGCAAACAGAGCCATGTGGAAGTCTAAAGGAATAGTGTACACCTACCATGCTATGGTGCTCTCTTCTTCCCACGCTTCAAAAAGGAGGAAAAGAGTCAAAATAGAGAGAACTGAAGAAAAGGGTTGGTTTTGGTTTGCGTTTTTTTAAGTGCTATGGGCAACACAGAAGAACAAAAAAAGAAAAGATGAGTAAAACCCATGCTTGCATTCCTGTATTTCATACCAAGGAAAGACAGTGAATATGTGTGTAACATAGCAAATATTAGTGAACACTACAAATGAACTTCACAAGAATTAGCTGGAGAAAGGATACAACCAAGGCTTCCAAAAAAAAGAAGGAAAGCTAATATAAGCAGTAACAAAACCTGCTGGTAGGAAACACTGGCAGGCGTTTTTGCTGGATCTTAGAAGTACAATTTTTATTAAATCTTATTGTATCAGTTTCCATGCTTCAGAAAGATTTTTATAACTATCACATCCCATCCTTCTTAACTCTTACAATGTTTTCACGCTGCAGAGGTTGGTTTGGGTAGTTATGACTTTCTGTTCTTAAAAGGAAAACAGTCCAAGACAGTAACAAAAAAAAATCGTTTTAAACACTCCCTCACATGTTCTGCCACAGAACTTCTGGTCCAAGGAAAAAGAACACTGTAGAAAAACAGTTTAAAATTACATTATCCTTGGATGTCTTGGATTTATCAGACTATTACTGAGCAGCTTATGAGACCTTTCATTAGTCTCAGTATCATAGACAAAAAATGTATCACTTTGGTTAAGTAAATACTGCACAAGCTTTGTAAGACGAGAAAAATCTGAGTATAGGCATAGATTTTGGTTCTAAAAGTTCTCTTTGAACTGCTGTACCAGTTTGGTCACCAGGCTGGTACACTGCCCCCTTGGTAACAATGAAATTACAAACTATTTATCTTAGAAGGATTGATTTTCTTATTTTATGTCCAGTACATTTTGGCTGGATTTCTGCTACTCTTTGGAGGTTTCCCAGCAGAAACTTTAAATCAATTACCACTGATCCAAAATAAAGCCTCTGTCTGGACTTTAACCTAAACCAAAGTTTTTTCACATTCCAAAGCACTGATTTATTCACAAGTTTCAAGTAATACTCAAAGACAAACTCTTCACACCTCTGATTTAATAAGCTTATCTGCTTTATTTTTCATTTTAAAAGTTTGTTGGTACACCCACCTGTAGAGACTTCTGACATCAACCTGATTTCTACAGCTTTTATGAGACTGAACTGTCAAAAAGACGATTTGATCCTTTTGGGTTCTGATCTTCAGTTTTTTATTATTATTTTTAATGAAGTGGGTTGATAGAGGAGTTGATGACAGAAACAGGACTTCCTCATAAAAATCTAGATGAAAAGTTGCAAGTGCCTATTACTAAACACATTAGCAGCTCTAATGTAGAAACTGAAAGATCCTAGACACACCAAACGTCTAAACTCCTGACAAAGAAGTAACACTAGATATTCAGTTAAATTTCTACCAAAAAAACCCAAAATAAAAATATATGGGGGAAAAAAAAAACAACCCCAAAAAAAGAAGTATTTACCTCAGGAGAACCTGTTCAACTTTGAATAGAAGGACAAAATTATTATTTATGTCCACCAGCTGTCTACTTCCTAGTAAATGACATACTAGCTATAACTATAACAAATATTTTTAGTTGAACCATGAGATAGGATCCATATTTCACATTATTCCATCCACTTGGTCCTAACTTGCATTCTTCTACAAACAAGGTTACACCATCTAAAGCTATGCCTAAATAAATAGGAGGTGCATTTATTCACTTAACTGAAGGCAAAAATAAGCACAGGTAAGTATGAGTGAACACACATGGAAAAACAACTTTGTCTTTACTTAGAGAATAAATATGGAAGGTTGGGGGATTTAGCTATTATTTCAAAAGGAATCCATTTTTATTTTGCTTATTTCTGCACAATTATTACCTGATGTACTGCACTTTTATACAGAAGCAGAAACAAGTCAAAGGGTTCAACACACACAGAGTGACCAGAAGATACCTGAATCTCAGCAAGAGAAGCAATCATTTGCTCAATGCCTGGCTGCTAGCTACCTTTTTTCCTAATGTTTTCATGGAAACAATATCAGTCTGAATAAAGTAAAGATCCTGTACTATTTTCTATAAAGCCTCAATTACCTTATTTTGATTAATCTGATCACTGTTCCCATGGAAATTAAGTTTAAAGGCAGCTGACTGCCTCCAGCTAAGAGTGATCTCTTTACTTACAGATTTCAGTTGCTGGCAACTGAGCAAGTCTCAAAAAATCACTTTGGCTTCAAAAGTAACACTTCATGTGGCATTTCATGAGGAGTAACACCTTGCATTACACTTTTTTAAAATGTAGTAATTTTGATGGAAGCAAAATGAGTCATTGCTTCAGTGGTAATTACTCCAAACACAAATGCAAACTATTGTCAGTCATCAAGAGGCTTTCTCATAGAGCATTATTTTCCCAATAATTTTCAGCTTTAAGTAAATAGAAAGCATGTAGCAAGTTTGTATTTTGGTATATTTACAAAATACTTTGGGTGAGATGAGTACTGAAATTCTAACATTCCTCCATATATATTCTGTACATAAAACCCAAGCATGAAGCTTCAAAAATTAATTAGCGATCAACCTTACTCTCCAGAAAATGACAAAAAGAATGGGGAAAAGTCTTTAATTTCTTCCAAGCAGCTTTAATACATCTTCAGAGATTCAGTATCCTATTACTGTCAAATACAGCCCACTACCTACGGCTAGGTAGCTCTTTAGAGCTGAAAATTGTATCGTGTTAAGGCAAGACTGGACCAAGCCTATTTCAACAAGAATCTTTCCTTGAACAAGGACATCCATATAAAAATTAAGATTTCCTTGGTCTCTGATGATCTGGATTTAAAGAATGACAAATAACTGCAACCTATTATATAACTCATCATTAGTAATGACTTCAGATATAGTAAATTCCTTCTCATCTTGCCAGAAATAGCAGAAGTTTCCCCACCAGCACAACACACCTCATCTGTGCACTGTTTGGACAGTCTGCATTACAAGAGTGATCGCTTTACTTCTGGCGTGAGGAAGCTTTGCTTGCTTTCTCTGACTGAAAGATGCAAATTATAACATACAAAGCAACCTTGCTTGATTCTCCTTTAAAGTATGAAAAACAATTCAGTTTCATTGGCCATGAATTGTTACTGGCTATCAACCACCTACTCCACACTCACACTTCCTCTTCCCAACATCTGGGTGGTAAATCCTTACTCACACTGCCTTTTCCTTCATTTTTCTTATCTCCAAGGCAAACTGCACTTCAGACCTTCAAATGAATTTAGACAACTGCAGCATATTCCCTTTACTGGGGAGGCACAGCTTTTTAAAAAGAAATACGGTTGCGAACTCAGCAGTAAAGAACGTTAAGGACTTCAAATATCAAAGAAGCATTTTTCTGATTGAGCTATCAGTTTCAATGATTCCACCCACACCAAGATGGTCCATACATCTCTCCAACTCTCCAGTACTTTTCCCCCAAACCACAACCCTCTCACTCTGTTAAATAAACGGAGGTTAGGTACAAAACCTCAGTCCCACTTTCTATTCTAGTGCATTTTCCAGGTCTTCAGTTCTTGAGTAATGGAGCGCCTCTGAGCTCCTTCTGAGGTGGCTGGTTTTGTCTGTCCTGAAATCAGAAACCACTCACACCACTGCCTTAACAAATATATTAGCCACCAAAATCCCCTCAACAAACAGAAAGTGCTCTCTTTCTCTTCTATATGATTAACAGAAAAAAAAGTCTTCAGACATGCAGAAAACAGACAAATTGAACAATAAATTATGAAGATTGTATAATATTACTTCTAGAGAAAGTATATATGAAGAATAAAGTAATGGGGGAAAAAAGCGTTTTGTATAACCAGCAAAAGTATTTCAATGTCAGTTTCAAACTTGAATGATGAACATCATATTGCACTGATGATGGAATAGTCAACATATTCCATCATCAGCCTTCCATGCAGAAAGCCAACTCTATCTCAGTATGATCACCAACCTTCATTTTTTATCATGTCATGCTCACGTCTTACACTACCTTACATTGTCCTCAGCCATCATCTACTTTTCAGGCACTCAGAGACGTCATTCCCTCAGTCTATGGATCACCCCCACCAAAAATTCAGAACAATATGTACAGAACAATCAGTTGTAACTCACAACTGATATAATCAGAAGTTCATTTTTTCCACATTCTTATGGGAAGAAGATCCAAATCTTCGGATGCCTGAGCTTGTGCGTGGGCAGGAGCATGCACCATTTGGATGCACGACACGGGAGGTGAATGCACACGATCTGCACAGCACACACCTGGATGCTGGCTGCAGAACAGCTGACATATCACAGTGTGGGGGAAAGCTGCACCATGTGAGCTTTCACAGATGCCAAAATAGCCCGCACATCTCTGCCCAAGAGCAGTTCAGACTGAAGATTTAGTACATCATCTGCAGATAGTTGCTTTTATCACTAAGGATGTGTCAAATCAATCCCTTTTCCTTAGTCAACTTAGTTTTCGTAAATATTATCTTTATTTTTCTTATTGCCAAAAATGGAACCACACTATACTGAAACCATCTACATTTACGTATTGAAAAATACGAGTATTCACACTGAAAGTTTCCAGTGCTTCTATACCACAATGACTGTAAAATTTGGGCTATGTCATCATGTAATTCAATTTACATGACAAAGAAATTCCACCAGGATATACTTGACTAGTTTATTTTTGATGTGTTTTTAGCAATTTAGATGGTCAAACTCTAGCACATAGAAAATATACTTCCTTAGAACTGCAAGTCAAATCATATCCAGGTGAAACTAGGAAAATCAGCATGAATTAAGGTTTTGCAGGGCTAGCTACCAAAATACTATGCAGTTACAATAAAATCAGACTTGATTCACCAAATATTCCTTACTTTTGCAGTAGGTTTTTTTTCCTAGTGCAACATATAATTTCTTGACTTCAAATCTTGGCTTCAAACTCTTCCCTATCAAGAGAAAGTGCAACACCACTTGCTGTGGCTTCTTTTTAATAATGGAAAGTACAGTACTGAGTTGGCCAAAAACAAACTGCAACTGGTTATGAAATACTTTGGTAGCTGCGCAACAGAAAAGTTTACTCAATTCTTGAGCATTACATCCACAACCAGAAATGTTTAAGGCAACAGTGCGAGTGGAAGCTTCATCCTGGAGCTAAACAGACAAACAGTAAAACATGTCTGGTGCACTAACATCAAGCAAATGCACATGGAAATTCTTGCTGCTCCTCTAAAAATAATCCAAGGAGTAGTTAGAGCACATCTTAATTTAGCCTTTCTAAAAAACATCCAAGCTGAGCATGTGTACTATTTCAGATATCAGCTACGTCAATGCTTGTAATTATCCTGAAGGATCTTCTCCTCATGTTTCTATCCTATAAATCTCTACAGAATTAATGGGAGCTCTACTATATAAAAAGGAATGAGATGGCTGAAGATTTTTGGTAAAATTTAAGAGTCATGTAAGAAAACAAGGAAGCAGGAAATCAAGGGAAGCAGAAGCAAATTTTAAACACTATCCAGAACCTGCTTTCTCTTCCAAATTGTCAATAACAGTTGTGGGTTCCCTCTTCTTTATTTTACTTTGTAAACTAAAATCTAATCAACAGATTCCTTTGTGAAGAAAAGGGCCAGCAAGAACAGTTGCATCAGTGTTTGCTGGTTTTACTAACTACAATAGGAATGTACTGTAGGGAACAATCCAGTATTTGCAGGGGAACGGATTGGATGAGCTAATACAACTTTTCCATTTCTGACTTCTTAGAACAGCTTAGGCTCATCCAAGTTCTCAAAGAGATTTCTGTCCAACAATACTGAATGAAGAGAACTCCAAGACAAGGTTTGGGGCTTTTTTTTTTCTTATTATTATTTTTTCTTTTCAATATTAAGAGAGCCAGAATAGCAAACCATATGCTATAGTATACAACCATGAAGAAAAAGCTATAGCAATTAAACTCCCATAAAACTTACAATATCTGTAGAAAAAGTAGAGTTCATTTAATACTTAATTCTTTCAATAATTTTGGAGCATTTTATCCATTTCCTAACTTAGAAAAAAAGCTCTTTTATAATATCTGAAAAAATTAAGCAGCAGGGTAAGAAGATCGGTGTAAAATTTTTTATTAAGAAATGAATTCAAATAGAGAAATATCAGTACTAATTGGTTATATACCAGTGCTCATTTTCTTCCTACACTGCCACATACCAGGATCGCAACATCCTTGGCTCAAAGATAGTGTACATTTTTTCCTTTCTTTTTCTTTTTTTTATTACAAAATATGTGTCATCATTCTCTGTCTGCAGAATTAAAAACATTCGTCTTTGTAAGTACAGTTGACTTTAAGAAGTTACTGCTAGGCAAAACAGTGTTTCACATAAGACACCAGAACTCAGAAAGAAAGATTTTGCACTCTCAAAGTCTTGTAACAGGACAAAACTACAGCACATGGGGCTCGTTCTTCTGCTCTTACAGGTGTCTTCCAAAAAAGCTAGTGACTGTCTCCTCTGAAACTTGAGAGGATAATGAACAATTCTTCTAAAAATGCATTAAAGGTCAAACAAATACCATGCATTTCACATACACTTAAGCCCATCTTGAGCAGGTATATGAACTAGATAATATTTTGAAAGCTTTTCATACCCTGCTCTATATACCAGACCTCCACAGAAATCAAAGGTGAGGTTTGATAGCCTGTGACATGCACTGGGTCAGAGCAGATGCTCTCAATAGTCTCAATTCTTGTAAGAAAACTTGGTGTCTCAAATGAATATAATATATTATATTAAAGAAGGGCAACTAGTGAACACTAAAGATGTAGTTTCCAGATTTCAAGAATAACATCTATTTTAAGATAGTGTGAGGCTTAAGAGGACATTAAAATAAGTATCAACAGGTCAAAGTTACATGTATATTTAATATTTGGACATACAGAACACAAGATAAATAATGAAGATGGTTAGAATATTTCAGTACCTTCTTGATGCAATTGCAACAAAGTGACCATTCACTGATCTCCTTTATCATCTTTCTTTTCTGTTACAGTCAGAGAGCCCAATCCACACTGCAGTAACCAACAACATGGTAACCAGGGCATGCGACCAGGAGAGCCACTAAGAAAGCCAACTGCTCCAAACTGAGAGCATACTCCAAGTGAGGAAACCAGTTAACTGCTGTCTTCTTTTGGAATGAGGGGCAGAAGGCAGTAAAGTGAGGGACTTTGAAAAGGTTTAGGTTTTGCCTCGATAAAAAATGAGAGCAAATGTTGAAGTGTCAATGTTTCACAGATCCACACTCATTTTCTAGCCAGCCTTCTTTAATTCCCAAACCAGAAAGAAAACTAATTCAGCAGCTGACCTAACATTTTGCTTAGATGCACACCAGTGTCAGCCTACATCAGAAAGATGACTGGTATTCCTCTTACAGTGATCTTACAGTGAGCCACCTGCACAGACAGCTGCAGCAAAGCCCAAGGAGTCTGGGAATCACGGCACTTAGGAAACATTGATTAAATTCTTTAGGCAAGCACGTATTGCCAAGCACTATTCCACTGTTTGTTGCTTTTGCATATAAAGTGCCAGAGAGCATTTATGTTTACTTTTATATGTAAATTCTCAGATATTTTGAAGAGTATTACCAAGCACTTGACCAAGTATCAACATTATTACACCATTTTCCAGAATGAAATAGCTGAAAAAAATGGGAAAATGTGATTCCTTCAAACCTACTAAGAAATAATCCCAGTTTTAAGTTTCCTCTAGATCAGTAATTGACAAGGGTAACAAATTCTGCACAAGTCTGGATATATTCATGGCATGGGTTACTACCATCTACTGACTCATTTCAGACCTCAGAATTTCCTTCCAGCTTGATTTAGCTCTGTACTGGGGACTGAAGACATACTTACCGTTTTGTAGGAGTGGAATATTTTTAACCAGCTGATTGGTCCCATTTTTCATCTCTACACAATTTTAAGATTATTGGGATAGCTCTGTGTACTCCAATGGCATGCTTTGATTTCATGTTGCTGATCATTTTTGTAGCATAATATTTTACTCAAGTATTCGTCCAACTTATTTTAGGCTGTACTTTAGTCCAGCATATTTATGAGCAAAACACAATATTAAATGGAGACAAGCCAATAAAAGAAACAGCTTACTAGAATTTCAGTTGACTTTGTTAAAGGAAATTATTTTAAATTAATGTGGCTACTGAACTCTTGCCATACTTGACCTCAGAAAATATATTCCTTCTAATTTTTACTGTGAACATTTATTTATTTAAGCTAAACTCCAGGTCTTGAATGTTGACCATAAAGAAGTGTCAGATTTCCTGCTACTATTTCGTACTTTTTTTTTCTAAACAAGGGCAAACAACACATGTTTGTTGCATTAGCATTACACTGCCAAAACATCACTCTTAAATGAAATCATCTATGTATTTTTGGTAAAATCTTATTTAACAACTTCCACCCTGCCAGCAACAGAGTTAAAACAAGGCTGTTTTGTTTTCACTGAGCAACAGTTTGGTCACTGGTTTACTAGATGGCGCTCAAAACATTTTTCCATATGCTCTTCTCAAAGGGAATCTGACTTAAATGTGGTTTACCTTCACCAGTGAATGAAGGCTTTTTTCACCAAACATATCCCAGAGGAAGGTCAGGTCTTCCTGGCTGTCCACATGTGGCTGCAGCTGGGCTGGCAATGCAGCCAGCAGCTCGTACAGACCTATAAAATGAAAATAAAACACAAAGTGTAATCTAGGGTGATCTCATTAATTTCACTTAACAGTTCTGTGTAATTGGCTGCCTGGAGCATGTCATTTTAACTGAAGAGGGAGTCTGGAGTATCCAGCACAACATTAACTTGTACCACCAAAAGGAACATTTAAAAAAATTACTAAGAAACAAGTATTAGCAGTGTACTTTTTACCTTGTCACAGTTGTCAAGCTTCTACATCCATATATATTTATACAAGGTTATGCAGAAAATTCATAAAAGTTTTGAGACAAGGACAAACTCAGAAAAAAACATACATTCCTTTGCTTAATCGTTATTCCATTTCCCTTGATGTTAGCCAAAGAGTGAAATGAGTCATGAATAGGAAAAACTTCCTTAAAAGAACAGAAACTGGATAGGGTGGTCCATTAAAAAAAGGTTCGTGGTTTTTCTAAATATTTCGTGCTAATTTATTGCTTAATTTTTTTTTTAATCCTGTGTTCAGCAAGGATCCACAGCAATACAAAAGCACCTTCTCTGTTTCGCAGGATTAAACTTTCAAAAACAAAACCAACACAGTTTTCCCAGACACACATGCACACAGAAATATTTCAGTTACATTTTTAATTTGCAGGTATTTGAGATTCTCTCTAGGGCTAGAGCAATTGCAGCTCTCAGTTATTTGTGGCACACCTCAGCAGCGGTCTCCGAGGGGCAGACAGTAGCACTCTGTTCCACGGTAGCGTACAGCATAAAATATCCATCGTGCACACAGGCCATCAAAGTGCTGTCCAAGAAATGTAGCAACACTGTTTGCAGCAATCCTCCTTAGGGAGGTAACCTGGCATGAGTTGATATCAATTCATAGCACATGTTTAATTTTCCAGTGGGATTACTTGGGGTAAAAAGGACAAAATGCCTTTTTCTCCTGTCTGCTGTCTACAAAAACACCAATAGTCTCCTGGGATCCAAGATACACGGTCCTGTTATTATTTTTAGTCTGAGTAAGTGGTGCTGTTCATCACAAGAACAGATTTACAACATATTCTACTGGTAAAAGAACATTGCTGTAAATTACAGGTTCCCTATTGTTATTATGCTTATTATCTCCCCAAAACTTATGATTTAGCATATTTATTAGTAAACATAATTTCACAACCTTTTCAGGGAGTACATATCCCTTTTAACATTACATACAGCACCTCTGCATCCTGATTATTTACCTTTCATCTTTTTGCTACTTCTCAGTAAAATATTCTGGGGAAAAAAGTTCTTTCCAGATACATTTTTTTTGTGCTTCAAGCGTTTATTGGTGGTTCACATTCATTTCTCTTAGAATCGTGCTTTTATTTAAATCTATTCTTGTTTCTGCTTCAGAAATACTGCAAAAAGAAGATACAACTCAAACCACTACAATTTTGCAGACAGAAAAACAGACCACCAAGCTTTGCCTAGCAAAATATAGTCACTGATTGAGGTGACAGCCAGAGAAAAGAGGTCTGAGCGGGACTTGTGGCTCCAACTTCCCAGATTATTAGAACTTCAGAACTTAGCAAAAATGTTTTTTTTTATCTCACAATTTATGAAAATAGTTTAATTTAGAAAATTAAAACATTTTTTTTATTTAGAAAATTTAAAAATTCTTTACACTTGGCCACTTTTGTTACTGTAAATACATTTACTTCAAAATAACCTGAAGGCTGTCAGAAAATGGAATAGAAATTTTCAATGTAAGCTTGCACTGTGGCATAACTGCTTAGTGACAATTCCTGTGTATCATTTAGAAGAAAGAAAACAGTAACTTCAGCCACTTCCTTCAAATAAAAGGCGTATAACAGAGTAAGCTTTCTTTTCCTTGATCCATCAGATCTGCTTAAATTCCACATGTAATCAACTATAAAACTATTCTCTCCTTGTAACTTACTCCTCAATGCTTTGACAATCAAATCCCTAGTGAAAAATAAAATGAAAGTTAGTATTTCCTGATGGATTAACTATTAGTGACACAGGGGGAGACTGAATCTGCCCATAATGAGACTTTGGTTTTACACACAAAACTCCCAGAGAAAAACCCCACCTGCCAGCACTCCAGGAGTGCCAAACCCTGCAGGTGCTTACACACAGGAAGGTTTCATACCCAGCTCAAAAGTTTCTGTGAGCTTTACTCATTTATGTAGCCCTGAATTGTCCCTTCCAGGGAAATGGGTGCCCATGTTCCTAGTGGACTACTCCAGTTTCGACAGCAATGCACCCAATCTGTGCATCTCCTCTGGGGAAGTGGAGACAATTAGATGCTGACTGATTTTATCCAATATCATAGCCATGCCTCTAGTTCTTCCCTGCTTTGGCTCTAGATTCCAGTGTTTATAGCTTTCTGCAAGAAGGAAATGAGAATCCAGCCCTTCTCTGTAGCAGTGGAAACTGAGAACTGTGCCATGCAGCGTGCTGGAGAACACCACGCTCTTGCTCTTCGGACTCCTCCCGAAACTGAACACTATGAAGCCAGGAATCAAAAAAAACCCAACTCCGCCAAGGAGCCAGGTAAAAATCAGGCAGAAGGAGAACTTAGTGTATTAACCTGGGGAGAACAGAAGACAAAGATCTAAAACAGGTCGAAAGTTAAATTTGTGTGATTACAGATCACCTGACTCAGCTCCAGAAGGTAATGCAAGAAGAAGGTGGTAGCACCTGTAAAGTTTTACCTTTTCTCTTGTTCCTTCTTGTTCCGTCTGTGGTGTGCAGTACCACAGAGTCAAAAATTTTCAGATGGACGTTCTAATTTTTATATATTAAGAAACAAAGTATGTGGATCTTCTCCACACACCTCCAAGTAAAACATGATTTTTATTTGTGTCTAAATTACATGAAATGTGTTGATGTTATTCACTGCACTGTGAAGAAACAGTGAAAACTGTGGCTGGCATGTGACTTTACCAGCACATGGCATATTAAAGAAAGTGCTTTTGTGATATGGACAGGGACACAATAGTTTGTCAAGTTAGTGTAAACTGGTAATGAAGTTGACACCACTATACTGGACGCTACATACTGGCCTAATTTTACTTACCAATCCTGAAAAATTGTCACATGCATCTTGCCTACACTTGAAGGGCAGTAGCTCAAATTCCCACAGCTCTGTAAGATCTCACTGTACAGAGATGCTGCCATGCAGCAGTAGAAATAATCTGAATATCATAGTAGAGTGCTTCAGATCAATTCAAACCTCCAGCAAAACTTCCTAGTAGTATCTCAGGTGGTTCTGGAAATCAGAGCCAAAGCCCATGGGAAAAAGTGCAAGTTTAACAATGGTTTAAGTACTGCCAGGCTGTTAAAATCAGGGGTTTTTTTAATTGCTGCAGTAGCAATTACATAGTCTGGGGATGCCACACTGAACACTTCTGATTGCTTCTAAAACCAAAAATCAACCTTCCAAAAGCTCATAGTGATATCCCCTAAAATACAGTTTGGCAAATTAAAAAGGCACAAGCCCCAGAGTCAGATGTACCAGCATCTCCAAGCTGAATTCCACCACTGCCTGCCAGGCCTTGATTGTGCTCTTGGTCTCAATTTTGATGTTTCTCTTGAAGTCCCACCCTCTCGAGCATATGGCATGCAAGGACCTCATTTTTTTTGAAAGTTGCCCACAATGTAAATAAACATGACCAAGAGCTTTATAAAAATGTATCTAGAAGTGGTTAAAAAAAATTGAAAAGCCAAGAAAAAAATCCTGTTGTTTTTAATGCCTCATGTTGGCACCACTGCATGGAGTGTCTTACAAAAAAAAAAAAAATCCAAATTTTACTTTTATTATACACTGTTGCCATTCTACTCAGGTTCTTGATTTTTTTAGTCTAGTTTGCCAAAGTTTACCCAGCATTTATATTCAAAAGGAAACACGCACCCATTGGAATTTACTAGTATCAAAATACTTTGAGAGTCAAAATTCAGTTAAGCAAACATGACTTACACATGAAAAACTAATTTCTTTTTATTTTTAAAAGTAGATAACTTATTCTCAGAAGACCTGAACATACATAAAAAAAACCCTAACAACGTGATTAAACATGGAGATGTAAGACAATTATGCAATTTTAAGAGGGGAAGTAAGTCTGGTCATTCGTACAGCTCAGGGGGAGGAACCCCAAGACCCATCACAATGTAATCACACCTAAAGGGGTAAAAGATAAATTTCAACTTGTTCTTTTAACACACTTAAGCAGTTACTGTCTTCAGAGCATCCTCAATTTTTTCTAAACTTAATTAATACAATTCCATTTTCTTTGATCTAAAGACCAAAATGTAGAATTATGCTAATTCCAATTTACAAACATGTAATAGATTTGCACATGCGATCGGATTTAAGAGTAAGAAGCAATGGAAACCTTTTAAATCAGAAACAACAGGACATAAAAGATTTTTCCAGTTTTAGAAAATTGCTTCCTTTGTACTGTTATATGCTACAGAAGACTACTTGTTCCTAGGAGGAGAATAAATGGCTAAGCAATTGATGAAACTGTTCCCGTACTGAACCACTCACACTGCAGATTCCAGATGCTCTACATTCTTGACATCAGAATGGAAAAATTTACTGTTAGTCTAGAGAAATTTAATATCACCATTCTTGTCATATCCTTCATAGCTTCATTATTAGGACAAGTCTGTGGAAGCTATAAACTAGTGCTAAATGATAAAAAATATGGTCTCTGCGTTCCATCACTCTTGCATATTACAAGAAAACACCAGCTTTGTTTTGGTTAGTGTAAAGAAAGAAATGGAAACATGGATGTGCCTTTGTTTTCATATGCTAATTAATTTCCTGAATTAGCATTCTGAACAATGATGCCAGGCTTCGAATCTAGAATTTTTACAGCAACCGAGGGATAATAAACACTAAAGAACATATATCTAAAGGCCCAGAACAACACTGTAAAAATTTATTGTATTAATAAAATGGGACAAACCAACCTTTAAATTTTCCACTTTGTCAAAGGTAAAATAATCAGCACCATTTGCTGCCATTTATAACAAGCGAACATTTTTTCACATTTGAACTGTACTTAACAGTTCTACAAAGGCTCAGACATTTGCCTTACACACATGCAAACAGCACTGCAGCAGAAGCACTCATTCTTGCTGTTGAATAACCAAATCAGTCACTAACACCACATCCTGAAAATTATTTCATTCTGAAATTTGAGATTAGCATTTACACACAGGTTCAAATAAAAACATATGGAGTATTTCTGCATATTAGGATGGACACACTGCACTGTCCTATCAGACTCCAGCCATAAAAAGACCACTATGTGCTCAAATTCATGTGACACAAATAATTCTTTTTTTATGTTCTCTTAAGTAATTTCACTGAATATATGGGCTTGCTGACACTACAAAAAGTTAAAGAGCAACAATTTTTCTCTGCAGAGCCAGGTGGATTAACTTGCTCCAGTAGGCACCTTTTTTAAATGTTGCAGTTTAGTGTTTCTAAAAAAAAAAAAATTAATTTTCAAAGTACAGAACACTGAGTAACTACATAATCATGACATGTAAGTGATCAGCATCTTGGGAAAAAAATATCTGTTTTGATTTATTTGCTAATTCACAAAAAAAAGTAAAATGCTAAAATCCTTAGATGGCAGAGCAATAGAAATATCAATGTTGTATATTTTTTCTAATGAAAAAGAAAGAATTTTGCTGGAAGTGTCCTCAAAGAACAAGACTGCATATTCATAAGGACAATAGCATTTTAACTTAAAAGTTGTACCTAATTTTTATTCCTCCAAGCTACAGTAAATTTATTAGCCCACCTTAAAACAATGTTATGACAGAAGATGTTGAACGAGTAATCATTTAAACCCATCACTTTTAAAAATATTATTTCCTTCAAAATGGAAAAGTCTTTAGTTTTGGAACTTGGCTCCTGGAGCTAAAGAATATGCAGTTGTTTGAAACAGTTATTGGTCTTCTAGGATTTGTCTCAACATGTGTATTTCAGATTTAACATACCACATACCGTTAACGTTCTGATGTGAGTTAAAGAGCTGATGTCTATTTGCATCCATACACGGCAAGACTTGCTACAAAGTTCCTGCTTGTGTGGTTCAAAGCTGTTTCAAAATTGAGCCCCCTCAAAAATGTGGTTACTAGACTCTGTGTCAACATGGATATTTTCAAAGTTCATAAAATGTACCTTTATAAGTATTCAAAAGTCCGCCTATTATCTGCAAGAATAACACATACATAAAACTGATTTAAAGTGACCCATCAAGGACAAATTAACAAGCACTTTGTGGAAAACTCATACAAAAACTTTATATTCTTAAAAAAAAAAAATTTAAAAAAGTCCTGTCTCCTCCAATGAAGCCTGCGTACTATGGCACCTTGAATAACCTTGACTAATTGACTGGTCCTTTCCACAGACATCAGCTTGGCAAGTCTTTAGTATTTCTATCTAGATCTTCATCACCCCTAGAGGAAGCAGCAGCAAGCACCTGGCAGGCAGTCAGGAAAGAATTCATCCCAGCACCAGGAAGGCACCAGGCACACTGGCCACGTTTTAACCCTTTAGTCCCAGTTTACAAGGTTTAAGGGACTTGGCGCTGGGGAGGGGCAGCAAGGACTACTAAACATAGCATTTTAAACATAGCATTTTACATCTTAATACCTCATTAAGAGCCTCAATAAAGACTTCTAACAATAAAAATCAACACTATTTTCAAATTATCATTGGTCTAAGAATTATAGAAACATTGTTTCTTTACCACCTATCTCAACCTCTCATGGTCAAGATACATACTAATGTCATACAGGCTATATCTGGCATAAGAGTAGAAGAAAAAGTCCTACAATCCTAGACAGCACTGATGCCTGAAATCAAGTCAGTATATTATTTCGGTGTTATGATTCACTGTAGGACCCAGTTTAGGAGTTTACACTCAAAACAAGTTATGCCATTATGCAATCAGTCATATACATGCAGCCACATACACTTGATATAAAAGTTTATAGAAGAATATAGGAACACACACAAATTTAAAGAGTCAAGTATATTGACAGAGTGAGTTGGGGCTGTTCAGCCTGGAGAAGTGTGCATAGAGACCTCCAGCAAACTTCCATTATCTGAAGGAGGCCTACAAGAAAGGCTGGAGAGGAACTCTGTCAGGAACTGTACTGACAGGACAAGGAATAATGGTTCAGACTGAAAGAGAGGAAATTTCGGAAGCAATTCTTTGTGGTGGGATTGGTGAGGCACTGGAACAGGCTGTTCCCAGAAGCTGGGGCTGAACCATCCCTGGAAACCTTCAAGGTCAGGTTGGATGGGGCTCTGAGCAACCTGGTCTAGTGAAAGATGTCCCTGCTCACAGCAGGGGGTTTGAAGTTAGATGACCTTTAAGGTCCCTTTCAGTCCAAACCATTACATGATCCTATATCATCACCTTATTTTGAAAGTAAGTTTAGGAAAGTAAACTATTTGAAATAATTAAATTATTTCATTGTTTATCTGTAAGACTAATATGTTGCTTTGAGGTGTTCTTTGTATGTGTTGGGATTTTTTCTACACCAAATGTGGAACAAGAGGCAACTACCAGCTAGCAGGGGAGTTTCTCACTACCTCTTAACAGTAATAAACTCCCTTCCAACTAACAGGTTTAGTTCTTTTAAATCAGCCAGGATTTGACGTGATATTGGGCTGAGAAGCCACAGAACCTTCCATCTGACACTAAATGCACACAGTGTGTAGGCTCTGCTGGCTAACCTGGATGGTGGCACAGCTACACTGGAGGGGGACAGCACGGCAGTCTGCTCTCAGCAAAGGACACCTGACATCACTAGAACTGTCGGCCACTTGTGTAACTACAGCTTTCAGTCCAACAAACAGAGCCATGTATAACAGAGCCTCTGCTTAGAAACAGTATAGGCTATTGCACTTTCAGATTTACTACCAAACTACACACTGCTCACAAAAAAAAAACGGGGGTAAAGTTGTTTCAGCTACCAGACCATTTGAATTTAAATGTGTCCAAAAACTGTAACAGTTTTAAAGAGTTTACCACCAGTAAATACTCTTACACGCATTTTCTGATTCCACCCTACTGAATCAGTCTAGCATAATATAAAATATTAACACAAACCAGAACAGTTTAGAGAAATTTCATTTCACTTTGAATGAATTTTCCGAGTCACCACAAATATGTTGATACCAAAATAAATACTCTTTCCAACACCAGCAAGTTGTATTTTTAAAAATTAAATCAGATTGCAATTAAAGCTTGCCATACATCTCATACTTTCCCAAATCTTCCAAATTAATGTTATCCTAAAAGCCATTTAATGCCTCTGGCAGATGGAGACAGGGAGAAATCAAGAATGCAAGGATAAAATATTGGCTCTATTTATTAATTCAGCATAATTTTTGCCTCAGCTGTCAAATCCATTTTCATGAATATCTGCCATACCTATGCATTTCAACATGCTCAGGAATTAAAGTAGCTTTGAAATTGTGATGCAGTCAAAGCATTTACATACCACACTTGCTGCAGCACACCTATACCTAAAGTTGTAACCAAGAGTGTAAAGCAGGTGAGTGAAGACTTTCCCTCTGCTCTGTTTCCACCACAGGACGCCAGTGGGGAAGCAAAGGCAGTTTGGAGCAGGAACCAATGACCCTGCAAGCCTTTGCCCTGGCAGCCTGCTACGGAAGAACAACTCCCAGAAAACTTTCCCTCATTGCTCTCCTAAATTCCCTTTCCCTTCATCTCGTAACAATGAGATGGCCAGATCTTTGGCCACCATTTTATGTTGCTGCGTTCTTCAAATAAGCTGTAAGAATAGAACTCTCTGATTTCTATCTCCCTCTGAATCCTGAAAACTGGGTTAAAAGGCTAAAATTAACATTTTAGCACTTTGGATTAATTTGTCCTTCTTCCACTACAGATGTTTCTGATGGCCCCTTTCAGCTTAGCCAACTGCTCAGCTTTTTCTTCATATTATTACTTTCTTCCTCCACCTTTTTATCCTTTTTAGTATCAAATCCACTTAGAAAACATCATGTTGAAACTGACAAGCTGATCAAAATGTATTATTATAATAGTAAATAAAGAGAAGACATTTATGTGAAAACAGCAAAAGCAAGACAGCTTCTTTTTGTGTTCAGGTGACTGCAAAATTGTTTTTGAACTTCCCATTGTCTCTGACCACTGGGAGGTCAATCCATATGAACTATCCTAGCAAAACATTTCTACCAGCATTCAGCATACCCAAATCAACAGCATGCAGCTTCAGAGGTCGAGGTTAATTTTAAAGAATCACAAAATACACAACTATAAATGCATTTTGGAAGAATACTTAACATTTAGAACAGATTTCACATATCTATTTAGTATTATTACAAAACAGAGATGAAAACACAAAAACCAGGAATATTTTAAAGGCCATGTGAGCTTAAAATTTGGTTAGTAACATATGTGGGGCTTTTTAAATTAAAAACTTAACTTGTATTCAATTTTGCAGTATCTTGTAATACTAAGAAAACTCCACTATCTGGCACAGTGCTTGCTCCTTTATGTGCTCAATAAGAAACAAACATAAGCCCTTGCACATTTTCTCTTTCTATAATTTACAATATTCAAATCCAAGAACTGCTTCTGACTTTCACTGTATATAAGCAATCTCACACAGTTTTATTTGGTGCCTAAACTTGGCGCATAAATGTGACTTTCTTGCTGACAACACACGAAACATAAACATGAAGTCTGCTTCGCACATTCATGCACTGGTTTTTGAGAACAAACAGAAAAGCATTTTTAAGCTTGTCAGTTAAGCAAGCTTGATACAGGGTTGGGAGGAAAGAAATCTGCAACAAGTTTACGATGTTTTTCACATTAGAACAACACTTAAAGCATAATGATGTCATCTTGGCTCTCCCAAAGTCAGCAACAAAGCTGCCATCTACTACTGGGAAGCCAGAACTGCAATTTTACACTTCCCTAAATACACCAGATAAGTGAATGCCAGATCTCACAGATTTGCTTTACCTGCAAAAATGCAAGTCTTCTTGCTCAGTCTTCAAAAAAATCTGTTTGATGGGCTTGCACACAGAGGGCAAACAGACTTTTGCAACACAGAAACTGTTGAAAGCTTCTGACCCAGCCCGAGGCATGAGCTCAGCCTTCCATTCATGCTGGTTGCTTTAAGATAACTTTCACTTGACACTGACTGGACCATAAACCTTAAGGGTCACACAGATGTTATATACAATGAGCAGATTTTCAATTATCATTATTATATAAAAATAGGCTAATGGAGAGTGGAAGAGAAACAAGCATCTCTGTCTTTGGGTTAGTGAAGTCAGATGAATCTGATAAGGCAAAAGATTTAATTAAAAGTCACTATATCAATCTGAATAAATTAAACATTTTTTTAAAAAAATTGAAAATAGTGAAGCTCTGATTTTGATTTATCATAGCTTAAAGCCTGGTAAAAGCCCCTCAAAACAGATTTAAGAGGCATGGTTTGTATTCAGAAGAAGATACAGGTTAAAACATGGTAAGACAAAAGCAGGTATATGAAGAATGTATATGAAGAAAGCAGCTGCAAGTACATGGTGCCACTTCTACTAAAAGCTGCTGACAAAGTAAAAGCACAGTTTCATGTAACCATCCCAAAAATACTTCAGTGCATATCAGCCCCATCAGGAAGTATTGTAAAGAAAGCAGAAGAAAGAAAATAATTCCCTTTTCACTCCAAATGCAAATTTTCATTTAGAGAAACAACTTACAAGTTGAGGCAGAAAAAAAAAGACTTACAAGCAATATTATTTAATAGCAAGATATTCACAGTGTGTATCATGTCTTACTATAAATTTCATGAGACAAACACTTGAGTTTTAACACAGATCTTAATTATTAAAGGTATGTTTGCATCATCATATGGATTAAATAGCACAGTAAAACAGGCTTAGAGGCATTCTAAAACACAGTAGTTCAAAATTAGGATTACCTTCTACTTTTTGGAACCCTTCTCTTCCTTTATTCAGAAAGTATGTCCATGACTATTAGTATTGGACATATTAACAACCTTTAAAAATAATTTAAATTTTATAAGTAATAATTTTTAAAAATAAGGCAGGTTTTGAAAGGACACAAAGGGTGCATGATAATGAAAGCAAAGGTCCAGAGTGGAAAATTAGCCCAGAGTAAACCCTGACACATCTTCCAAAACTCAGCTTTAGCATACTGAACAGCTTCAACTCACTTATTTCCATGAGGAGAGGGAGAGAAAAGAAAGGTGTGCAGAGATAGGGCTTGGCAAAGTCATAGTCAAATCCCTTAAACACAGGAATAGGGAGACTAAAAGGCATATAAAACCAAACAACTCTCCTTCCCCATGGCAACAAATAAACAGACACACACCCTAATTGTAAAGATTAATATCATTATCTAGGATAAACTTTATGTGTGGGGAAAACAAAATCACTGCCCTGTACAGTCTACTAAAGATAAGAATCAAATGCAGTTCCTTATATACATACTTATATACATATTTTTGGATTCATGACTTGAAACCTCCCTCCTAATTTTCCAAATCCTGCTTTTACTTCTTGGGCATAAAACTATGTGGCAGAGGGGTGGAAAGCAGGGATCTTTGTATTGTATTGCAACCTCAGCCGGATCACCCCCTCTTAACAAATACTCTCAAGCAAAAATAGCAACTTTAGTTACCCAAAACAGAGGAACAAAAATACTGTCAGAGAGGGAGAATGTCAGCATAACAAGAAGATGAAATTTAACCTTTAAATATAACCTAATATTGCCACAAAGAAAGTGAAAACTATGGAAAGCTACATATCTGCAATCCCACTGCCAGCAGCCAGTGACAGGAACTGGGCTCTGACGTGGAAGGCAAGTGAAGGAACAGAACTTGAGACAGTATTTTTCTTCTCCTAATTTGTTATAGAGTTGTCAAAACTGAATAGTCTGTGTTCAGAAATAACTCCACTGATAACTGTAACTCACAGAGGGGATAGTCTAGACTGCTGCAAATATTAAGGCATGCATGATATCATCATCCTTTTTTTTTCCCCTCCTCCTTTTTCAAGTTAACATTGTAGGACCCATGCTCAGAGGGGAATCCAAATTCTTCAGATCCATCTACAATATATGTTTGTAGCTGTTTTTAGGAGGCTGTGGATGGAGGGGAAGAAGGTGGTGATGGGACTTTTCAAAATTAATATATTTTATCCACAGTGCTTCATGGATCTAAATTAACTTCAGGGAGAAAAGATTATTTTTTAAGTCTTAAATTAAAACCCTGGCGAGACCATAATTAATTATCTTACTTGAAATACAGACTTAACAAATAAGAGGTGGAGGAAACACGGCCCCTCCTTGGCCTGTGTACCTGTGTCACTTCCAGATCCCGTTGATAACGCTGGCATGATTTAGTCTGCAGAGCCTCACGCAGAAACCTCAAAGCAGCACTGCAGCCAGAAGGCAGAAGTTTATTTCAGTTTAACTGCTTGCAGCCAAGCTGTCTACAAAGATTTATGTTATCTCTCAGCTTCTCCTAGAAAGAACAGAAACAGGATTTTGGAATTAAGAACATTGTTAAGCTAGATACTACTGTAGCTAACCAAATCCAATAATTATCACGAAATAAGCTTTTACTTAAGATTCCCAAAACCAAATGCTGGGCATTTATTTATGACTGTCACGATTTTTGTTTCCTCCAGGTGAAACAAGTTTTGTTTTCTTCAGTCTAGCCTATAATCCCATTCTGCATTAAGGATAATTTATCACATTTCTCTAGTGTAAATTATACTCTTTAACTCCAGCATGTCAGGCAATTTGGAAACAAAGTCTAGGGGTATTTTATTAAAATTGTGAATAATTGAGGTTGTTCAAATTTTGCTACTACTTATCTCAGGAAAATAAAATTGCTTACTAACACGGTAATTTATTCAGCGTTTCTATTTAACCTCCTTTCAATTGTTTTCAGCTCATTTAAGATTTTTATTTGTAATCTGGAAATATAATCTACATTTTAACTGAAGTTGTAAAAAGTAGGGCTGGAGCAAATACTTTTCTAAGGTAAATAGCAGCTTGATTTGTGGAGTTGATGGAGCCATTACCACGTAAGGAATTTTTCTATGATTCATTACAACAAAGTCCATTTTTTTAACACATATTTTATAATAATTCCACAGGTCTACTGATAGTAAATTTTGGATCTTTCTTTTAACCACTTTTTGAGAAAAATTCAGAGTACATGTAACAAAAATTAAAATTAATTTCAAATATCAGTGAACGCATTTGAATTCAAGTATGTTAAAATATGAAACTGGAATGCAAATGTACGAAAAGAAATTCCAAGTTAAGACAGCAAATGTCTACTTAGAGCGGGGCAGGGACTGATGTGTTTGCAGGGAGAAGGAAGGGAGAGGGGGAAGTAGAAGCTACCAGAAAATAAGGATTTTTTTTCCAGATTCCAGTAAACAAAAAGGATCCTTGAAGAAAGAAAGTGGCATGGTTTTGCTTTAGCAAAAGAAAATAAACAAATAGAAGAGCTATTTTGCCGCTGCTATTGCTGGTTTGTTTTTTGTTGGTTTTTTAGAAACACATTCATATTAATCAGAATGACTTTTGAAGTCATGTTGGCTCTTAAAGTGCATATTTTGGACCCGTTTTAACTTGGCAACAGTCTTGTGGAAGAGTGATATACAGGTGCTATAAACAGTGTATGCTGTTCAAAATTTTGTTTTTCACTGAAAAAAATCTTCACATGGCTAAAAATATTGCAGCATACTATGGGCCATCCACAAGATTCTGTTTAATAAGTTTTAAAGCAATTATTAGATATAAGTTAGTTGTTAGCTTGTCCCCAGGCATAAGCTTATAGTTTAAATAGTCTGGCAGCTTTTTTTAAGTACGGGGGGTTTTAATGTCCCCTAGGCATTTACCCAGTGAATCTGGGTGGTTTGGTTAAGAAGGCAAATACTGCAGAAGGTTCCTCCCTGGACAACTTCTTCTATGATGAAAAGAACCAAGTAAAAACCTAAAAGCTTATCTATTAAGATTGTTTAGGGGTTTAGGATTTTTTTTTTAATTATAGAAGTTTATGAAAAAAAGAAGTCTTCAGTAAAAAAAAATCAGCTTCAAAAAAAAAACTTGATATTCATCAAATCAGCACAAAAGTCCATTAACTTAAAGTTTAAAGCATGGATAAGGAAATTAAGTGTTCCAGAGTGAAAGCTCATCTTTTGACGACAAGAGCTGTAAAACATCTATATGCAAAGCTAGCCAGGGTGCAGTTTAAGGGGGGGGGGGGGG
>VYXD01003199.1:379907-417164 GCA_013397195.1 Hylia prasina
GCGCCCGCCCGGCCCCTCACGGCGGCTCGCGGCCCCCGCCTGCCCCCTGGCGGCCGCGCTGAGGGCCGGAGCTGCCCGTGAGGCGCCACGCGCCTTCCTCGCCTCTGCTTTCAGTTATTTAAATGACAACGGTAAGTCATGGGTTAAAACGAAATAACGAAATGCATAATTTTAGTTGTTTACGTAATGAAAGACACCTCTGTTTTAAGGCGTTCTGGTTGAACTGCAGGTATTGGGGGGGAAAAAAATAAGCCTCGCCGGCAAAAAGCATGGAAACGCTCCCGTCTTCCAACAGCTCCCAGACACTGCACAGTCATCAAGCCAGACACAGTTGTGGTCACCTTCACCACCAAGGTAATTACAGTGACATAGCTCACCAGGGTGACACACGTCCCGGTTAAACAAGGCCAGGACTGCGGCAGAAGCCCCCCAGAAGCACCTTCCGAAACCGCAAAATTTTAGAATTTCTAAAATTCTAAAAAACAGCTCCCCAAGGGAAGCATTTTTGTGCATGTCCCACATGTAAGAGAGGCCCCTTAGCAAAGGATGAGGGGATAAATCTTGTTCCCACTCACTCATATTGTCAATACAAGACTGGTAAGAACGGGGAGAGGTCGGGCAGATAAAGCAAGCAGGGTGGAGGCAGCTGGAGAGTGCCAAGATGAACAGTCTTCTGTGTAATTCCAGCTTTAGTAGCTTCTTTCCAGCATCCTCTATTGCTTTTAAATTGAAGTCACTCCATCAGTCATGCATGCACTTTATTTCAGTCAAGTTTACTTTCTGAGAAAAGATGAGGTAGAAAAGCTGATTCAAATTTGTGCTTATGGCAAGCACCATGAAGTTGGAGACAGAACACATGAAGTCTTGGTTCCACCTCAGACTTCCCACACAAAACTCAATAAACTCCATAATATTTATTTCTGAAAGGGTATTTTACAAGTTACTCAATATTTTGGCACTTTAATGAATATAAATTGATTTTCTTCACATTTGAAAAGCAGACTGAAGACTTTTGATTAATTTATGACTGATAAAAACATAAAAAGTATGAACACAGCAGTGCTACAAATCAGGAGGTGGGCAGGCTGGGGATGGGACACCTAAGCCCAGATTGTTTGATACAAGAAACATTCAATCTATTTTTCTAAAGGATGCTACAATCATGACTTGATTTCCAGGACTAAACCAGACTGTCTGCAAATGGTATTCAAACTACCAGATAGAGATTTCATGCAGAGACAGGAAATTTGACAGCCAGTCAGTCTTGTATTCATTATGGGGCCTCAAGTAATTGAGTGACTACAGACATGTATACAAGACTCCAAAAACCCAGTGAGCACAGGAAATTGCCAAGGGAGGTTTTCTAGACTGGGAGAAGTAAATCTATTTCAGAAGACAAAATCTGAATTGAAAATGGTGGTCGACTCTTTTGGAAGCTGCAATGTAATGGGATCTAGTGAATTCTTAAACGCTTCTGAAGAAGGTTTCACCTCCTTAATCACAGGGTCTCCGACAGGCTACTGGAACCCACTTGTGGCTCCTGACAGGCTTCCAAAACTGCTCAGCTACCCCTACAGGCAGTACACACTCACTGGCATCAGGAACCTTCAAAAAGTCTTCAACTTAAATTACTGCATAGAGGACATGGGCACAAACATGATGGGTCTTCAAAGATGCTGCAGAAGCAAGAAGCTACCTCTGACTCACTCAGCTGTGTGTGTAATGCAAATTAAAACCATCACAAAAATCTCTCTCTATAAAGACCACTTAAAAACCCCAGAAATATCTATGGCAACTACCAAATGTTATTAACTAATACATCAACACAGAAAACATGGACTGTTCCAAATTGAAAAGGCCAACAGCTGCCTTCACTAACTTTCTCATGGTCTTGTCATCTTATCAGTCTTCAGCCATAAGAAGAATTAAAGGTTTCTGCATATTTTTCTGTATAATGTTCTATCAGTGTTCTCCATTTCATTTAGGTTTCACCACAGATATGTTAGAAAGCCTCACTTTGTAAAAAGACTGTGAGAACAGTAATTTGGGCACTCTCAAGCATCCACTGAAAATGTGTAACTGCTTGACATTTAATTTATACATTTGTGGTTACATCTTGAACAAACAGCGGTTTGGAAAAAATACTTCTAAAATCATTTTATCTGTAGTGCGACTTCTACTTCCATGGCTCAAATCTGACTCTGAAGTCTGCATCAGGAGAGAAATCTCTCCGGTTTCTACTTATGGGAAAATTCTTACAGATGGAAAAAAGAGATGATCCAGATGACTACACGGAATAAAAAAAAGGGATTAATGTAATGAAAAACATTAAGACAGTAGAAATCACCACCCCATCAGTCTGTGGTGGTTGCTTCCAGCAGCTTGATCAACACCAGAATGAAGGCTGATTTCCAGTGAGTGGCTCTCCTGACACGTGTCTAGGGTACATATTTGGACCTTCATCATTTTATTCTCTTCCTCTTCAAGGATGAGCTCCCACTAGACACTTTGCTCGCTGGCTCACTAGCAGAAAACACACAGAAAAAAACACACCTTCAATCACTACCTGACCACACATTTCCAAAAACATGCCAGAAGCTCATATACAGAGGAGATCCTCTCTGATGTTTGACTGAGTTTGTTCAAAGCACTAAGAAGGCAGGCAGGAGAAGGAAAAGAGCACAGTGTACAATTTTCTTCCTTCACAACTTCAGCAATAAATAGGTTTCTCCTCCTGACGAGAGTAATCCTCTCACTTACCTAAACAACTCCAATAGCAACACTGAAACTCTATCACAATCTTCCTTTTTCAGACTGTTTTCCCCCATAATATTCCTTCACCTGGAGTGGCACTTTTTATCTAGATACCACCATTATCCAAATCCTCTCTAAATATAATTGTGAAATACATTCTTTCAATGAGTAAATACAACATAAAAAAAACCAGAAACAAAATATAGAATATATTAAGATATTTAAAAGTTGGTAATATTGTTATTAATTTATATATTATGATGTATTACAATTTATGTTTTAGACAGCTCCTTGCAGCCTGAAAACACTGCCATGATAATGTGAAATATGTTCAATAAGCAGCAATATTAAAACAGAGGCAAGGCTTTTTACAACCTGCACCCTCCCTGTCTTTAACACAAAAACCCCTACATGAGCTCTGTCCAGACTTAGATTTTTAATGTCACTGTTTGAATTGAACACGTTCCTTTAAATGCATGAAAACATTCCTTTAAATAAACACACTAAAGCTACCAGTTTAATTTTAAACAACATCACTGTTGTAGATGTCCAATACCCTTAGACAGATCCAATTTTCTGCAAATAAAATGTACCAACTGACAGAATAATATTAGTTTAATATACTAGTTTAATAAAGCTATTCATTAAAATGTGACCTAAACTATGTCTCAGATCAAAGGTTGCTCTCTCAGTTTGAGTTACTGGTTTGGGCACACTTTTAACACTTTTCCCCTAGCTGCAAACCATTTCTTTCCTTGGAAAATAGCTGTCAGCAGGTACCACAGCCTCTCCATTAATTACCTGCACAAATAGTTTTGTTCTGGCATGGTTTCTTGACAGTCTGTTTGAAAAATGTAAGTAACTACAGTAAATTACAAACCTTACTGACCCCAAAATACTGAAAAGATTGGCAATTTTTCTATAAATGAGAGTTCAGCAAAAACTATGCAATGAGTCATCCAATAACCTCAACACTTCCTAACAAACAATTTAAAAAGTTCTGCACCAAGGGGCTCTGCAACTCCAATTTTAGAAATATACTTCATATTTTAATAGTATTATATTGCAGTTAGATCCCATATTTACGAAAGTGGATGGGAAATCTGTGATAGAAGTAAAACCAGGATTAAGGATATCCTGAATAAACTAGTAAATATCTAATCGACTTAATTAGTTTAGCTACATATTAGCATCACCAGCATTATTTACGTCATAGTCCAACAAAACATGTATGCATCAATTCTCAGGTCTGTTAAACAGTCATATCCTAAAATCATTCCCACAATTACATAAATATTCCAATTATTATTTCAAATTCAGAAATATCTCCTCCAATATCAGAATGTTATTTTTCAAACTCAAAATTTTGACCACCTCTAGAGCCAAATAAGGCACAGACATTTTACAATCACTTCTCTTTCAGATTAACTAATCTTCTGAACACTTCTTCTTTGTTCAGAATAATTTTCCATAAATCTTTTCTGTCAAAATGTGATCTTTTTTTTTAATAGAGGATGGATAAAGAAAAGAGATGAATTAATAATTAAGCATGGGGTTTATTTTCTGAGAGCAAAATCAGAATAAACTCCACTTCCTTAACACATGTTTTTATCCAACAAAAAATCCTCACTACAATAATTTTCATTTTAATCAGTTTCAGATTATGTTTTTAATGGGCAGTTTTAAAATTCAGTGAGCAATCCGGACAGTACGTTTTTAGCTCAATTTCGAAAAACATTTTCTCTTGTTAGTTTCATTTATTAGTTGCATCTTGAGCATAAGTAACAAAAAGCATTCCTTAAGGGTACACATGCAAAGTAAAAACAGAGTACAGCACATGGACAGAGAGCTAATCAGAGGAAGTCTGTGTTTGACTTTCACCAGTTTACAAGCTTTGAAAGCCAAACTTTTCTATGATTTAAGTTTGTAGAAGAAAAGAAAGGTGAAGGTGAATAGCCAGTCAACAACACATTCCAGTGCCTTTGCACTGCTGGTACCTCAAGCATACCAGACACTTCCTGCAGTCTTCTGTCTTCTCTGACAATTCCCTGTGACCATCCTACATTCGTGAATTCTTCATTCCATCTAACTTCCAGATGCCACTGAAAAGCTCTCTTCTTGCTGCATACCCTCCCTCTTCCTTCTTGGCAAACTCTGGCAGCACCATTGCATCAAAGCCACTGTATGCCTTGTCACCCAGCACATACTTCCTTCCATTTTCATTTTCATTCTCTTCCTTTGCTCCATTTCCCTTTTTCCAGGAGAGAAGCCTTCCCCTCTCAGGCCCTGCTGTCCAAATTCCACCTTGCAGCTTCTTGCTTCACATCTATGTTCATTTTACCTTTTCCCTTATGACACTGCTATGTACTTACTATTCTTGTCATGAATCCAAGAACCTCCAGTAATCAACTTGGCATTTACCCTCTGTATTTATAAATATTCCCATCTCCTGACATTTCATTTTACTTTTATTTCCCTTACAATTTTCACTTTCTTCTGTCTCCATTTCCACTCCCACCCCATTGACCCTTTCCACCATTGTTCACATGTGAAAATGTGAATGACTCTCACACCATTCCTTTCTAAACCTAGAGTCAGCTTCCAAATCTATTTTTAACCAGCAAATCCTTGTTTTACTACTCTCCAAATATCTCCTTTAAGGCTCTTCCCTTTCTTCCAGAGCATGGATTAGCCGAGTTCAAACAGGCAAGAAGCCTTAAGTGTGTGGCACATGTGAGCAGTCGCAGACAGGAACATCCACATAGGAAGATCTGTCTGCCTGCAGCTCTCTACCATCCCCAGGATGGAACCACCCTCAGAGCAGGACTTTCCTGTGTCTTCAGTTACTTACAATACTCTAAAAAATTTTGGAACCAATATAACTTCCAAAATTGTACATTAGAATTCAAACGAAATATAGTTCATCTTAAGTTTGATTTACTCTGTGAGTCAAGTCACCCTGCACACTTAAGTTATGTGTAAATTTAATTAGCAAGAAAGATATCACCTGGAATGAATTCAAAGTTCTGTCTTGCCAACCTGTATAGCCCATGTAATGTCCCACAGTAATCAGAGTGCCTCTGAGGTTCAACTCATATTTCCAAGATTAAAAACCACTAAATTCAGATCTGAGATACTGCTGGATGAAGAGTCAGGTTTAAGGCAAGGGGTAAACTGTATGTCAAGTTCACACTGCAGTGAAGACAAACTCTCAGATTTCACTTCATTTGGCCAAAAACCCCATATTCAATCTTTATGAAGAAAATAATTTAAAATTATAAAAGGTCAATAAACACAAATGCTAACAGAACTAAACTTGGCAGTGCTACCTACATGAAGAGTTTTTTTTCTGTTTTTCTTCTTTAACTCACAGCGTAATACATTGCTTTAAGTCTTAATGCATACCAGGAAAACACAGGATATGCAAAGAGTCCAAGTTAATGTTGCTGTTGGAAACTTAATGTTTGCATTTCCTGGATTTTGGAATTTTAACTAGGTGAACAATACTGCATTGATTCTATTTTGGCATTTGGTAGAAATACCAAGGTTTGGGGTTTTTTCTTTTTTTTTTTTTTTTCTTGCCTGAAACTGTATAAATCAGAGTTAAGCAATTTGATAGTGAACCTTTGGCATTCATTGGTCCTCTCCAACTTACATATCTTGATGTTTACTGGGAAATGACAAAGGTGCTAAATGAAGCAGTAAGCATACCTGTGCCAACAAGTGTAGCTATTTTAAAGTGCATAAACATCTTTTAGAAATGTAATGCTTTGCAAAATAAAATATTTTGTTCTTCTGTGAATACAGAAGTTTTGATGATGCAATGCAGAACTATTATACAGTAAAATGTTTCCTTGAGCTGTCATTGAAAATTCCCTAATAGCACTGAAGAAGTTCATAAAGGATTGTGGACTGCTCCCACACATGTCATATACTCCCTCATACTCCTGTACGGGGTGTAACGAGAGGTCACTCGTCCCTCTGAATTGAAAAGCTAAAAATACCTAGAAATGGCCAGAGAAATGGCAGGTAACTGAGTTCAGCTAAGTGAAGCTAGTTCAGGTACAAAAATTGTAGTCACTTCAAAGTAACCAGTCTCTTTCAGTACATACTGATGTGTGTTCCTTGCATTACTATCCTTAAGATGGTAAGATGTGGAACACAGCAGGGGCTAGGGCTCATCTGGCACTCTTGGCTCCTATTTTGATAGATGATTTAAGGGTACAACCCTGATAGAGATGAGTTAATACATGTTTTAATCAACCTGTGTTCTCAGAATTCAGAAATTAATTAGGTTTTTTTGCTTGGTTTGGTCTTTTTTTAAATAGCTAAGGTAAGAGATGTGTCTCCAGCGCCACCTTTTCAAGTCAGGTTGTTACCCTTGAGAATGCATAAAAGACCCTACCAAATTTAAGTGTCTACAAAACCATCTAATTTCTCTGAGGATTTGCAACATTGAAGAGACTATGAAAGGAGAATGATCACATGAAGAAACAGCGAGGAAGCCTCCTCTCTCTCCAACTGCTCTCCAGATGGATGGGAGGATAGGGGAGGAAAGAAGTCACAATATATACATCAACTGTAAAGCTTTTTCAATTTTTTTCAATTTCTTTCTAAACTTATAAGGATTTACAGGGCTTTGTAAAGTGACCATCAAGGACTCACATTACTCTTAATAGCTGTTAAAAGCACAGGTAGGGCTTAATGAAGGGACCTATTGAATTTGTAACTTAAGAATACATTAAATGTTGTTGTCATGACCACTCCAGCATCACCACACAGACAATAGAGGACAGTCTGCTGCCTATGGGGGTACAGAGCCAGGTGGTAGAAACACAGATACTGCACTCAGAACAGAATGGGCATCAAAACCAATTTTTACCATGACTTTCAAGATACCAGAAAAACATATCTACACGTAAGTGTTCAAAATAAGATTTTTTTTAAGTGGGATAAATTGAAAACGTTCCCAGAAACTTGCAATTTACAGTGCTCTAAGCCAGGAGAGGGAGCTCCTGCACTTTTCAAATAATTCAATGGGGATTTCATCTTTGGAAATAACAAAGCAGTTCTCCTCATCTCATGCCATGCACAGGTCTGCATTTGATTGCTTAAGAAGAAGAATATGAAACTTTAGGATATATAATGCTCTAACTGTATGTTACTGATATGGTTAAAAAAAATCGTTAAAATTAGTTTTATTTACCCTCTTTATACAAGTGATCATTTTCACATTACATAAGCAACATTACTGAAATAACTACCTGCAAACTGTTTGAGAAATGAAATTACATGATCTATGAACAGTAACACAATGGGTACAAAACTCGACTGAATTTCCTAACAGCAAAGAGTGTTCTTCCTATTTCTAAGTTGAATAAGCCAGAACTAAAGAAATGAGGGACTGGATTTTGGTAATTTTAAGGAAATTAGGAAACTGAAGAATTGCCAACTAAAACAGATACTTGAAATTTATTACTGCAGAATGTTGCCACAGATGCATTTTGTCAATCCACCTTTTGATGAAGGTGGTGTTTTTAAAAACATTTCAATCTAGAATAGCTATTAATAAAGTGCTTATTTTTCTCCTCTTTTAATCAGGATAAATGAAAAAATTATTTCAAAGATTTTGTGGTATGTTTCCATATTATAAAGGCTCTTACTCAAAGTAAGAGCAGACGACCAAAAAGTCAGAGAGGACGAAACACAAATTTTCATAGTGTGCTCCATCAGAACATATTCATTATATCAGAATCATCACCAGTGATACCGGTAACGTTTTCTAGGTTGAGGGAATATTCATGGAATAAAATTTATTGGGTATTTAAAAGTTATCACTATGGCAAATTTCTAAATTACTTCTCTTCAAACTTCATTATATAGTGAAATGCCTGGTTTACAGCTGAGCTAACACACCTTAATCCTGGACAGAACTTGTGTTTCTGGTTCAGTTAAAATGTCCAAGACTGAGCCAGCCCTTATTTTTATTGCTAACTCTTGTAAAGAATGTCCAAGAAATTTTTACCCATTGAAAGAAGTCAATCTGTGAGAACTCCTCACTAGAAAGCACATTGAAGAGGAAAAAGATCAAAAATGTAAGACATAATTTGATGCATATAAGAAATCACACATTTGCCTCTCCCAATGGTTTAAGTTCCAGGTAAGCACTTGTTTCCCAGTTCACATACCTTTGATCTATTTCCATCAAAATTCTCAGCCTTCCAGGTTCCCTGACCAATGCTTTGCTATATATCAACTTTGATCGATGGTTTCATTTTCTATATGGTAAAAGTGACAACATCCTGTGTTTCTTTTCAAAGGAAATGAAGCTTCTGCTTCATAATTTCTTCCGTTCCTTACTGATGACTGTATTAGCATTTCCCACACAGCTCTCAGCTTGATCAGAAATATAAAACCTAACATCATCATATTCCAGCAACCAATTAGCCATCTGGTCTATGTAACTTCTCATTTGACAACTGTAATATTCTTCAACTAATGCTCTGTGCTTGAAAACAGAATTGATTGACAGCAAAATCTACTCATCAATGAAATCTGGCCTCATGATAGAGAAAAATGATGCTCAAAATTTTCCCTTTGCATCTGCTATGACCTTCAACTAGGGTGGTGAAGGAGGAGAGAAAGAAAAGTCTTAAAGATCAAAAGAAGGGCAAAAGCAGCAGTAATATTTGCTGCCAAATTTCACATCACTGTCAGACTTTACAGTATAGCAATATAATTATGTAGTATAAATTTCATGCAGTTTCATAACTACTCTTCTCTCACTCATCGGTAGGCTTCAGATTTGTGGAAAATATTAGAGTATAACTATTTTTCATGGTATATTATTTGCCAAAGTATCACTGTCACAGCTCATTTCAGGTATGGCAGTATGATTAAAGAACAGTAAGGGGGCTTTGACATGTAACTTAATTTTCACAAATTGTGTAAACGTTACTCATAACATTATAAACTAGCTTAAACAGACATTAGGACCTAGAAGTTAATTCCCTAGAAGTTATTAAGTGGATACCAGAAGATATTTCATCATTATGCAGCCCACCAGTTTGAAACAAAACAAAATACCACCTTTCAACTGAAAGGAATATAGCCAGCAACAGCCACAGGGAGTGGCAAGGAAATGGAAGTGCGGAAGCATGTAAGGTCTCTGGAAGAGTTTTTCAGTGTAGCCTAAATTCTTGAATCCAACAGCCCAATGGGAGAAACAACTAACACAGAAAACAATAACCCATGTCCAGCCATCTTTATTGTTAGGCAAAAGGACCAAAACTTTAGAGATTCAAATGAAATTTTCAAAAGGAAATTTCTCTTCATTTAAATGTCAAGCAAACATTAAGGGAAGAAAAAAAAAAGTATTTTCTTTTGAAACAACTCTGTTTTAAATATGTTGTTACTCAAAGAAAGCTGTGCTTCTTCAAGGTCAGGTCCACTGGTCACCAAAGTCTCCTATGCAATTCTTGCTTCTGCCCTGCCCCTACCTAGCTGACAAAGTAAGGTGGCAGAGAAAAGAAAGAAAACTTTTTTCACACTGCTGTCTAGTGTGAAAACAAGTAGAAATAAGAGACTCATAATTTCAAAGCTTGCAGATACAAATGCAGCTTACTAAATAATTTTTTTCCTAAGTACCACATCACACTATTTCAAGCAGAGAGTGTATACAGAAACAAACAGATTAATGATAATAATCAAATTTAAAACAAACAAGCCCCACCCCGAGGGTTAATCACACAAAATATACAAGTAAGTACACATAAATAATGAAATAGAGCATTTTTGAAGATCAGTAGAGTGAGCTTCTGTGATGAATACGTATCTTACATATTGTCACAAAAGAAGATGAATAAGAGTTGCTAATCTCCTTCGACTTCTAGCCACTCACAAAACCCCTTCAGGCCTTCAGGAACTACAAGCTTACCGAAAAAATAATCTGAATTAGAACCTCTAGGTTAGAAAGCAATGCCAAAATCAGAGCATTGATAGGTGACTTTAAAAAAATCTCTTTTGTCCTGCTATCTTGAATAATACAGAATAACCACAGCAGGCATGCCCAGCCTCTAATCTCCCCACAGTCATAGGCAAGAGGAAGGAACAACAGGGTTTGCAGCATACCTGCATCAAACACCCTGTGATAACACTATCAGTTTTAATACAAAAGCCATCAGATCTATAGTACGTCAGAAATCAGTTACTAATAATGTCACAGGTGCTTGTGGAACAGTTATCGATGTGCAAATGCACAAGTATTTGAAAAATAAATTACTGCTGTATGAAGGGGAACTTTAAAAAAAAGGGGAAGTGCCTATAAAAGTAACAAAGCCTCTAGCTGCAGATAACTCTGAATAAAACAATAAAATACACAAACTAGGCACTCAGTTATTCATAACCAGGAGAAGCATGAAAACGTGCTATTCTACACTGGATACAGATGCAGACAGGTTGAGTTTGAGCTAGTCACCCTAGCTACCACTCTCCTCCCTTTGCTTCTTGGGACCTAATTAGTTTGACAACCCACCAGTATCATCAGCTGGTCAGCTTGATTCCTGAGGCCAGACTCCAGTAGTGACCAGCCCAACCACCATCTCTTGTAGCAGACACACCAGAAAGCAGCCACCCTGCTGTACACAACCAGCCACTTGTTGGAAGTGGCTCAGCAGGATGGTCTGCAATGAGCAGTTCTGCTTGTTGCACTCATCTTTCAACCCCAAATAAACCCACCCTTGCCTCTGGGTTTAAGGCAATCTGCAAAATAGTCTTTATGTGTGCAAGGGGGAGGGGAAGTGTATGAGGCTGCTGGGGAAAAAAATTGCCCTGGCACTCACTGATAGCTAAAAGAATCCCTGAAAACAAAGTGCGAGAAACTGTGACCAAAGAATTTGCTATCAGCATTACTTCCAAACCTTCATGAAGACACTTGCAATATCTAACCTCACCATCAAAGCTAGCTTGGAAGTGGAAGGTGGCTCCTCCTATGAAAATCTAGCAAGTATACCTTGAAACAACCTATGTTCTGTGTTAGCATTGAGTTCTCTTGCATCTAAGTCCATATTTTATAGCTGTAAGTAGTAATTCTCTGTCTTCACACTGCCCAAAATATGGCCCATCTCACTCACGGCATGGACAACCCATGATCACTGAGTACTCAATTTGTCTTTACTGTCTTACATATTGGCCTTATTTGCTGCAAACCAGCCATGTGCAGCTCAGAAGACAGGATGACCTTTTGCTGCTTGCACATTTACACACTACTTGCTCAATATACTAAAAGATATTGAAACAAAATTTAATTCTCGCATAAAAAAATCTAAAGATAAGTGCATTTCAAAAAGACACCTATAATTTTAAGTATATAATCATGGTCCAAAGTGACAAAAAGTAAGCATCTATAAAAATATTCGTCCAATAGGATTGTCTAAATTTCAAAGTCTAACAATAGAATATATTAAAATAGGTTTCAATGGACAGTTTCCTGAAGTACTACCCTGGATAGTATCACAGCCTTTTTACATATGCAGAGAATATTGATTTCAAATTCCTCAATTAGTTCAATTCAATAACTAGCCTAAAATCCAAGTGACCGACTAGAACGTCAACACAGGAATGGTTGGTTTTATTTTCCTGTAATACAAATGAAAAAGTAAGCATGACAGGAAGATCTGCTTGTTCTAATTTCTCAAAAGATGGAAATTTGATGTATTCCACCAAATTGTCATGGAGGCTAGTATTTAATTTTTAATGAAACTATATTCATATTTACTAATAAGTGCTATCATAGGAATGCATATCTGGATTTTAATTGAAATATAAAATTATTTATTACATTCTTTATACTTTCAATTCAAAAATTACTTACTGGCTACTTCCACTGAAATTATGAGCAAAAATATTATAATACTAGAAAATTAACAGTTTCCCTTTGTTCTTATCAGTAAAAGTTAAAAAAATAAAAACAAAATTCATGTTAAGCTATCCAACTGCTTATAGAAAAAGGTATGAAAGTACATTGTGTAGTTAAGTAAGAAAAAAAGTGTCATTATCTAAAAGGAATTAATGTCTTAAGAAAAGGTCAAATGTTTCAGGGCAAAAATTAATCTAAACATTTATTTTCAAGTCAATGCTAACAAATTTTTGTAAAATCTGATTGTTACAAAACAATTTGACTTATAAAAGTACTCTGTACTATAGTGCAGTTTGACAGTTTTCAGACATTTCCAAAATATGCAAGAGAGCATCACTGTACTTAATCCATAAGTTCAAAGAGAAGGCACAGGTGGGCTTAAGTCAGGAGCACTAATTAATCTGTAACGCCCTTTTTGAGATGATCTAACATTTAAGGACAGTTTAATGAACACCTATATGCAACACCACAGTCATGATGAACTTAAGGCTCTGTGGAACAGACAGAGAGGATATCTGGAAGCCAGCTTCCAGACACGCACTGGAAACTCAAACTCAGGTATATCTATTTAGCAACATCTCTTGAAAAACTTTAATTACCTAGAAACACTAATTAAAATGTGATTAAACTCATTAGAACACCCCAGCTGCAGAGGCAGGAGCATGATGTAGCTCTCCATTCCAGTTTCCAAAGCCATAGTGAATGCTGCCCTTCCCTTTCCTACAACCTTCTGCCACAGCTGTAATAACCTAGCCTTACTGTAATCTTACAACTTTGACAATAACTGAGATTGAGACATCTGTTCTAAGAGCATCATTGTGTCACATAGGACCAACAAAACATTTATACAAAATGAACTCAATGAAGCTGTAAGTGCAAATCTCCGAACTGCTCCATTTTAGAGCACCTGACAACTATTCTTCTGATAGTCTTTCAAATTTGGTTGTGAAGAAAAAGCTTCCCCTGATTAAGAAATCAGTCAATACAAAGTCCACATACATTATCATGTCAAGCAATCAACAGCTGCATGGCTCAGGAGCTGAACAAACTGGGGCTTTCTGAAACCCTGCACAAATCCTCGTGGCAGTGCTCAGTAAGCAGCAGGAATCATTTACCACCACGTACAGAGACATCAGCAAGAGGGCACAACACTTGGACCACACAAAAACTGGCACTACCGGCTCTGCTGCATATCCTTAAGGGCCTTCTGAGCTCATGTATTTTTGGCAGGCCATAGATGCAAAACCAGCTCAGCAGAATAGGTGAAACACAGCATCATCTGAAACATAAAAAGACAACATTTCCCTGGCCCACTCCTAAACAGTACACAGATATTCCAAAACTTTAGTGTAAGTCTCTCAGTCCCCACAGCTCTCCTTGCACTAGAAAGGAAAATCCTTCCAAACTGAAGGAGAAAATGCAAATTTTTTTCTTGTATTTCCAGGAAAAAAAGACACAAATTAACCTAACACCAGAGGGAGAGGGAGATGTGGATCAATGTGTTTTTAGGCACAATAAACTGTGCTGCCTTATTTGCTCTCCTCACTTTCAAGAAACCACATGTCTTCTTTAAAATACCAGCTCAGAAAAAACTAGTCATGGACAATCAGCAGAAAGAATGTCACATGTAAAGTCATGAAAGGACCAAAAAAACCAAGGTGAAACTTGCTCTTATTAATCTGCAGGAGGTGCTGGGCAGCTGCCAAGTTAGTTAATTCAAACACACAAACAAGTTAATGATGACCTGAGGGAGCAACACTGGATTTACACATGGAAAAAAACACCATGCAGGAAAATATTAAGAAACTGAAAGTACTCTATATGCTATTACATGTACTCTATATGCTATTATTTCAAAAGCTCTTTAATTCACCAGATAGAACCTGTTTGGCACAGAGAAGCAGAGGCTCCCCCAGGAATCCTCCTGCAGTCCCCCATTCCCACCACAGGACTGGAATTTGCAACAGCAACTTCAAAGAAGTAAAACTAAGAAGTCCCCTGGTTATAAGTGCTTTTGGAATACCTTATCATGCACCTTCTAGGGACCAAAACGCCTTATTGTGTTCAGCAAGCTCACATGATCTAAACAAGAAATACCTTATTTTTTAAATTATCAGAGTGTAATAGACAGACAAAACCATGACCTGTTCTGAGTTTCCATTCAAGCTATAGTTTCTATATTTTAATACCAACAACGGAAGCCTGAATTCTCTAAAAAGGAAGGAAATGTACTTGCTCACTCCTGGCTTCAAAGATGCATATAAGAGCATTTTGTTTTCCAGTCAATTACTGATGGTAAGTAAAAAAATGTTGTCAGCCTCTCTGAGAAGAGTGCAATTATCCACATTCTTAAAATGCTTTCAAAGTTATCTGCAGGAGAAATAAAAGGCATCACTTCTTGTTTCACAAGTAGACAGATCAGTTTACATCCTAAAGACGGGATCAGACTACTTATATAAACATGGGACAGAAACATCTACAAATCTATTGACAAACGATTCCTAAAATAATTGTACCATGCTCCTGTTTAAAATAAGTCTTTATTACATATTTTCTGTTTAAAATAGTTCTCTAAAAACACCACAAAAAAGAATACCTTGCCACTTTGTTCCCCCCCCCCCCCCAAAAAAATGATCCCTGTTATCAGAAACATTTGGTATGAACAGAATCACTTTTGCTTTTGTCTTTTGCTCCTACATTCAACCACATTCATATGTTCCACTGCATTTTTATTTCATTTTGAAGATAGAGCAGAATGAAAACAACTCGTGGTTGTTTTATTATGAATCAAGTATCTCCCCACTAAGCCAACAACCCTTCTGCTGAATCAAGAATTTCAGAATTCAGCTGCAGTAAGAGATCCCTACATTGCATTGAGGACAGGCTACTCCAAAAGAAATAGATTTTTCTGTCAACACAATCTTTATATTACAGGGCAATCTCAAGTACACTCAAAAACAAATAAAAATTTTATATGCTGAATGATGACCCTTATAAAATAAAGGCATTAATTATTGAGGTCTCCCTTTTTCCTTCTCACTGCTATGTCAGGCATTAAAATACTCCTTTGCTCAATTTGTTTTTAACACATGGGCATATTCCAGTGTTTTGGGGGCTATAACTTTGCTTAGTACCTTAGAAGCAGCTGTCCCAATCTTCTGTATTTTATGTAATTCAGGTAATGATATAACAAACTTTGCTTTAGCAGTTGATAGAAGCACCATAAAATGTTCTGCTCACATCCTAAAAAGCTACACCTCACCTAATGACCCCACCAGGCTTCTCCACACTTTCTAAATGTTTTCATCTATGCAGTTTTAGTTGTGCAGAGAGACTCAGCTGTCATTCAGAGGTCAAGTTCATTTGTCACAAATCAGTGGTGGTATAATTGGCCTGTAGGAATGAAAATTTCCTAAAGCAGTACTTACAATATTATTTTAGTGAGTGTAAGACACCCACACTGCCTCTTTAGGCACTCGGTAGTCACCATCAAGTCTGAACCACAGCTAATGGAACAATTACTGGTCTTGCCTGGCAATCACCTGTCCTGACTCCCATCACATGGTGTGTACAGAAGAAAGGCTGAACAAAACCTTGTCACCCTCCTGCACACTCTACAGCTGTCTTTTCAGTCCTACCAAAACAAACTGGAACCCAGGGATAACAGACTATTCCATTCCATGTGGAAATGCTTGATCTCAATTGTTCTGTGACCACTTTGATGTGATACTTTATGGAAAAAGAAGTTTAGAAAATAAAACACCTGGGAAAGTAACTGACTTGTATTTTAGTATAACATTACCATTACCTAGCACTTATTTTCAGTCACTTAAGTTTCTACTAATCCAGAATGTATCTGCAATCACTGCCACCACTACTCTGTCTCTGTTTTGCTGCTTTTTGATCCACTTGTGAATAATGTGCACACAGACAGAAAGTCATTTGTGTCCTCAATATGAAAGCAAGTCATTGATAATCTAAAACTGTCTGGTGACCCAAGCCCACCAATTCACATTCCCCCTCTGCTGGCAAAGGCATGAAACCACCTTCCTGCTCTTCAGCCAACTTCAAACAGGAGATAAAAACAGTAACTAAGGAAACACCCCAAACCACTCAATACTTAGCCACAGTGACAGTCCAGAAAATACAGAATCCTATCTTCAGGATAGGCCAGCACAGAGCATCTACTGTACACTGAAGATGACACCAGCAAAAATTATTTTCTCTCCCAGCAATCAGCAGCACAGCATCCACCTGGGTCAGACTAGCTCTCAGCTATCACCACTAACACTGATATATTTGTAAAGCTCCTTGTGGAACCCATTTTTTTGTTTTGACTTTTCCCAATAAGTTGTGAAAATAAGTTCTATAACTTATGTCAAGTGTGAAGCATTTTTTTGCATTGCATTCAATACACCAAATTTTCAAAATTCTTAATAAATAATTTCCTATTAATTTCCTCCCTTTCATGTCCCCCTTCAAACAGGTCTATTTCAAACCAAAATTAGTGCCTTTACTTTTTTTTTCTTCTTTTTTTTTTTTTTTTTTTTATGGAGAAGGCATTTCATGACATGCCTGAAACCTCTTTTTCTTATAGTGGCTAAATATCCCAGAAGATTTAGAATTACATCAGTCCAAGAAAAGAAGCAGAAAAGAAGCAAAATTAGGGAAATTAACAAAATTTTGGTGGCAAGTGTAATTTTGCCCAGGATTTTGAAAACAGGCTGTAGATTTTTTGCTTTCGATTCTGTCTGTACAGAAGCTCAGAAACATCACAACATTTCAGCAAGTATGTAGCAGGCAGGGCTCAACCTGCCCATACAAAATAACTGGGTCACAGAATTCAACACCCATCTCGTCATGAGACTTGCAGCGGGTGATGGAACAGGGACACATGCTCTACTTCTGATTACAAAATGCTACATCTCTTTTGTCTTTCTTAATTAGGGAAAGACAATGCATCCACAGCCCCACCACCCTGTTGCAGAGTTATCCTGGTCTCTCAATTTTTAAGAGAAGTATTTTCCTGCCACCCAAACCTCAAAAGTGGTCATTTTCTTCATAGTGCAATTCCAAAACAAGCTTTTATAGTAATGTATGTTAAAGGAAAACAGTTTGTAAAGCCCAAGACGTGCATATACACATTTTTTTCCTGGATTTTATCTCCTATGGATAAGAGATGGCATCACAGGGCTAAGTGCAGTAACTCCAAACTACATATGAAAGTGACCACAAGCAGGAAAACTGATGTGAATAACAACATACATCAGCTATAACAGAAGCATATATATCCCCAGTACTTCAGTATTATGTTTAAGCAGAGATGTCTGTTTTCCCTCACATCTGTTGAATATGGCAAAGAAAATGCAAGATCTTTACCTGTAGTTTGTGAACACTCTAGAATGCAACAGCCAAGATCATTTATTACAGAAAGCTGTCTCTCCAGAGAACTTTTTACTCATGTCATAACAAGGAAATTGTTATTTTCAAACAACTCAAATTCTGACACACATAAGATCTAACTTAAAACCCTAGAGCTACCATTTGACACTTTCTATAATGTTTCTATAATGTTTCTACAATGTTTTTCCCATTTAGGAATGCAGATTTTACTGAATTCACATATTAAACCACAACTCTCTGTCACAAAGTCCTTCAAATTCAGTACCTCCTTAAGCTAGTCATTATAAGTTGCATATTATAATCACAACTGATCTAGAAATAAATACAGTATTGACAAAAGTGCTAAGAAACACATTTAAGACAGCAAATTTCTAATGGGAAACAGATAAAACCAAGAGATAAAGAATTCAGAATGCTCATTACAATGAAAATGCCTTCTGCAATTACTCAATAGGAAGTTGAATTGGTCTATTCACTGAAATTAGCAAATTGAGTTTGCCTTCTTTTCTCTGAATTCTATTAATATACAGACATTGCGATACAAAATAAGTCTGTACATGCACTTGGATCCATTTTCATTCTGTTTTGAACTGGAATGTCTTGTCTTTGCCAATTTATTAACAGAGACAGAAACATGACTATTTCTGCCTTTCTCTAGGTGCATTTTCTTTCATCTGTCCTACACACTTACCCACTTGTGACCAATTCCTGAATAAATTGGTAGAAGTTTACACACACTAAAAAAATTAAGAACCAGATATTTTTATATGACTGTTCAAAAGCAAATTAGAATATTCCTGTGTTTGGTTTTTGTTTTGTTTCTTGGGCCTTATATAATCATAGTTTCTAGTAGAATCATGTCTTCATTTATTTTCTTTACACCTGATCAACCTCCCTATTTGAAAAAAGCAAGTTAATTTCAATTTGGAAGTTGTTTGTATTGCTAAAGTAATTATGTTCTATGTAGGAAAGCATTCAGGCACTTAAGTGCTTAGCATCTGTAACACTGCAGCTTGTGACTTTAGATCCCAATAGGAAAGATTTGGGTTGGAAGCATTGTGTATTTGGTCAACAGTTTCAAGATGGCTTCTTCAGAATTTTACTTGTGATTAAGATCTAATTCAAGGCTAACAAACTACACACCACCCACCTGTAAAAAGCTAAAAGAGTTTTAAGTGCAGCTATGAAACTAAGGCATGTCTGCAAGTCACAGTGCAAGGTTACTTGGAATCCAAAGTGGGGCGTGCTCTGAGCAGTCAGAACGCGACCACGCAGCTCCGTGCCCTGCAGAGGTGGTGCCCCCCTCAGCACCCCACTGCAGAGGTGGTGCCCCCCTCAGCACCCCACTGCAGAGGTGGTGCCCCCCTCAGCACCCCACTGCAGAGGTGGTGCCCCCCTCAGCACCCCACTGCAGAGGTGGTGCCCCCCTCAGCACCCCACTGCAGAGGTGGTGCCCCCCTCAGCACCCCACTGCAGAGGTGATGCCCCCCTCAGCACCCCACTGCAGAGATGATGCCCCCCTCAGCACCCCACTGCAGGAAACAAGTCCAAGCTGGAGTCAAGCTGCCTTCTGGCTTAGGATACTCTAAGGGCTGACTGGAGGTGGACCCTCATGTATCAGCAGATTATGGTCACTTAATGACAGGCAAGGCAGAAGACAAGGGAAGGACTTTGAAGGGAGGTCTGGTACCCTGTACAGAACTCACCTAGAAAGAGGGATTCTGCAGAATTAAAAAAAAGAATGACATGATACAATCAACAGTCTTGGGAAATTCTTTGCAGCAGTATTCTGTTTCAGAGAGAAGCACAACCAGGTCCTGTTTATTACAAGAACAGAGAATACATTGTGACAATTGACAAAAGTATTATGTTGTACTATTCCACAAGAAAGAATGTATCCTACAGATAGTACTACAGGATTTGAAATGACTAAGACTTAAATATAGCCTTGACACGATGCTGAATTTGGAAAATATTTTCCTGTTTATGAGCTCAAGTGAGTGACAGAATAATGGTGTCATTCACAGAAAATCAAGAAAGGACATAAAAGGAATTTTAGAAATGGTAATGACATTATGTTATGAATAGTATTATTCAAGAAAGCAAACTTTTTAAAATTACAAGTTAAGTATTTCCAATAATTTACTTGAAAATCAGAAGTAATACAACCAAAATACTTTCCATTGCAATTTAACACTATTTTTTAAAAATTTCACAGTATATATTCAGACACTGAAAGCAATGAAAAATTTACTTTACATTTTTGTAATTGATGCAATCATGGTTTTAAGTACTGACACTATGTCAGAATAATTAATCTCAAAATGGTAATGTATCAAATCCAGTCTTGAACAAATGATTGTGCAATCTGCATCCCATATGCATAAAAAGGTGAAACTGCTAGTGATGTCCAGGAAAACAACACACAAATAATTTAGCTTTTCTAAATTAAACTTAGGTTTATGCACAAAAATATAATTATAATTATTAATATTATTACTAATACTATTTTTTAGCTTTTCATTGAGCTTAATGACATGGTAAATAAAAAACATGGGGTTTTACTTCCCTCTAAACCAACTACAATTCATTACCTTATTTTTTCTATACTCCAACAGACCAACTAATACAATGCTTTCATCTCCTATTGTCACTAGTGAGTGAGCAACTGAAAAAAATAGAAGGAAGCCCTTCCATTAAAATAATCTTAAAATAGTATCTGTCCAAAAATATCCGCTTCAATTTAAAAAAAGTCCTAGTGCATGTTGCCATCAAGTAGTGATTTATTGAGGAGGATGCCTCTGTAGCTTCTAAGTTAGGACTGACATTTGAAGTAAGACACACCCAGGCACAAGTATATCAAGCTGGAGTAAGCCTGGTTTTCCAAGAAGACAAGAAAGGTACTTCTGTCATCACATAAAATCTGGCAGGCAAGTTTTTTCTACTCCATTAACTCCACTGAAAGCAATGCACATTCACAAGAACTTCTGAAACAATGCTCTTCAACTAAAATCACTACCTCTCCTGCTCCCTTTCTGATAGTTTCCTTTTTCAGTGCTTTTCATTATGGATATTAGGAGATGAAAGCAGTGATCTGTCATACCAAGGAACACAACCAGCTCTCCCCAGACGACTTCCTCCACAATTAGTTTTTTGGAGAATCTGCCATGTTAATCACATTTCTCAGTGCAAGGTGCCTAACTTCTTTAAGATCCCATTGTATCTCTTGGTCCTTGACAAATAGCTGTTCCTGCTTTCCCATCCAAGGAGCAATACAACGTTTATTCTGAGCAGCAATAGAGAAGATTCTCTGCCCCAGTCATCTCCTTGCTGATATCTTAATAAAGGTACCATCATCTTCTTCCCCCACTTCTTTCTTCCTGCTAGGAACAGAACAGTGCTTAGATTATCATGATCCTTTATCTACCACTCTTAAGAGAAGTTCAGTTATAGACTTCAGAACAGATATTTTTTGCAATATATTCTTCAGCCTTAAAGAAAACACATTATTTTGAGACAGTACCCTGAAAGACAGCTATGGTATTAGAAAAACAACTGTGCATCAATAGCATTACCCTTCTTTACCCACAGCAGTAACATCCACAGTACAGGTGCTCACTGTTTTTAGTAATTTCAGTGCTATCCAAAAGCAGAACTGAGCCCAGAAAACTCAGCAATGTTCACTACTTGAAGCAGAAAGAAATCTGTGTTTTAACTTTCTGCTCCAGAGTACCAGAACAAATGATTGTTGGCTGCATAACACAAGCCTTAGCCTAATGTTCATACCTACATCTGTTATTCTTCAGCTGTCAGACTGAAGATGGACACTAACTAATAAGCTACACAACTCTGCTAAAGCTGATTTAAATGCAAATGAGAATCAGCAAACATGCAGAGGAATAACAAGCTTCTGAAAAAAAACACTTATCTCAAAAACAAAAATTATGCTCCAGAGTGTTTCACATTATTCCTTAAAAGCATTTGAACTGAATTTCAGCAAACACCAGCTCATGAAAGAAGATTTAAGTAAAAAGGCGTGCGCTAACATTGTAATATTGCTTTCTGACTTTTGAATAAAACTGAAGTAGAACACCAGCATTTGAAATATTTAATTAGGGAGGAAACCTAAATCTCATATCCAATTTTCTTTCACCAAAACCTCTTTATCCTCAACATTACAAGAACTTCATTTATTCTTAATATTAACAGGTGCTGTTTTAATTCAGTGCCAGAGACAGGATAGGACACAAGCATAATATTACATTTGGAAACATGAGTGAAATTTGGCAGAAGCTGCCATGTTGAAGTATCTCAGACACTGCACATGTGCTCCTTGCTGTGAACTGTGCCAGCTAGGAAAACTAAACCACTTTAAGGTAAGATGTCTTGCAGATCAGATGTATGGACTGCCCTTTCTTCATATTCCACACAATACAGAACACAAAACCCAATTCCATAATGGCTGGGCACACATTCTTCCCTTCTGCTTTACAACCAACACCAAAAGTGTGCAAATGTACCAGCGTTAATTTTTTTTTAAAAATTAATTCTGCTTCATAGCACCCAGGAATTGTATTTCTAAAGTCACTCATGCATGAAGGAAACCATTATCTCACACTGAGAAACAGAAAATTTAGCAGGTTGGAGCTAAAAAGCAGCAGTTAGCATGATTATTTTGATTTTATTCATTGAGGAAAGTTTTTCCCATTCTTTTTTCACTTTCAGGCTAGGCAGCTCCTTAAGTGCCAAAATTGACTACATTTCGTTCTATTACAACTTTGCCAAGGTAGAAGCAACTTTTGAGGGTTATCACACAGGGAACCAAAACAATATAAAAAAATGCAAAGAAAAAAATTTGTATTTTGAAGTTTAACAGTAAGTTTCCTAGCTAGGTTACCCTCTTCTAAGGTCTCTCATTCATTGTAATCTTGCCTTCTTTACTGAGCAGAGTACGATTTTTTTTTTTTTTTGGCAGAAGCGTTATGTCACCATTTAGAAACAAAAAAGAAATTATTTAACTTTGCAAGTAAATTTACAGTTAGATTTTCCAGTATAGCCTGCAAATATAGAAAATAGCTTTTATTTATTTTAAACCATAACAGCTATAAATTCCTGTTTTTCTGTATCAGGATTCAAAACTACGTCTGTCTTTGAAAAAAAGGTATATACATGAGAGGAGGTTTTTTTTTTAAAAAAAAAAAAAGGTAACAGGGGAAAACAAACAAACAAAAAGTTCTGAATTGAAACAACTCAAATTTCATGCCCAGAAGTGATATGATCAATGATGGCCATTACTATTCCATTTCCTTATTACAGTATCTCAAGTTGTTACAAAGTTTTCTGGTCAAACAACTGCTAAAAATATTAAATTAGAATAAAACCAGATGGTTTAGATGCTGATTCTCCTGCTCTCCAGTTTCAGAATTGCTTTCCTGGAAAAGCAAGAAGAATTGAATCCGTGTTTCAAGAGAACACGTGACACATCAGCCTGCAGGATACTTTGCAAAGGATGGCCACCTCCTCCCTGAGGAAGCTGACCATGGCCCTTGGGGACACTGTTTTGGGGTGAGCACGGTGGTGCTGGGTCAGTGGTTGCACTTGGTGATCACAGAGGTCCTTTCTGAGCTCCACCACTCGATGATTCTGTGCCACAGCCAGAAATGCACGTTGGTGAGCTCCAGACAGCAGGCAAGAAATCTGAATCTGCAGTCTGGTGATTAGATCCCCCACCTAGGCACGAACCACTGGCTTATGGCACTCTGGGAAGAGAAAAATGTGGACTTAAAATCCCTCAGGTTGAGAAGGACCCAGGAACAAGGCCTCCTACTTCTTGGACTCATCAGATAGGTACCAAAAGCATCTTCCTAAGAGAAAATTGTAGAAAGGGGTATGGGATTTATTTTCTGATAAATGTGGGGGTCATATGAATGTCTAAGGTATGCCCTGGTTTCCTACCAACCAGCTTCACTGTACCAGGGCTCCACATTACAGATTTCAAATTCCAGTCAGGAAATCAGAATGTCATCATCATATAGTCCTTAGATACCTGCCTCCATACCTTCTTAGCCAGGAGCCTGATTGTTATGAGCTGCAGTGTTGAACATTACAAGGTTTATGTTCTTTGTCAAAACCTGGGACATAAAACCTTCACTGCAATTTAAACAGTGTTTGTTTTATTTTTTCCAACACAACAGCCTTTAGGATTTTAAATGGGAAGAAATCAGGTCAGGTCTTCCTGCTGAAGCTTTTTATAGCTAAATTCTGAAAAATGTATCTGCCTTTTACACCTTCCATTAATATCTTTTGAATATAAATGTCTGAAGAGCACACTGATTTACTGAGAGCCTTACAAGTAGCAGGTGTCTATAAATATTAGTCAGAAAAAATATTTAAACATAATTCCAGATCTTTGTAACAGATCTGATTTATCTTTCATCACATATTTTGAGAATAAGTCATTAAAAATGCACAAAGAATTTGTGTCTGCACAGATCAGCCACAGAATACTGATGTGAACATTTAACAGCCTAAGGAAAAAACACAAAATGGAACCCACGCACTTGAAGCAATCAAACATCTGCCTGCCTTTCAACACTACTTTCATAGGATTGTCTGCATTCCTAAACCAGAGGATATACCACGAGTCTCTACTGTTTGAACAATCTTGCTACTTGAAGACAATTTTTAGACAGTTTAAAATACAAAATTTTCTATCTGTGTTTCTGTTGGTGTACTGCAATAACAAGGAAGCTACTATTCACTTCTTTTATCAACAATAGTACAAAGAATAAGACACACCCTTCTCAGGGAACTGGAAAAACCTGCTATGTGAAAGCTGAAAAGTCTCCAACTACCCATTCCTTCATTTTGCTCTACTTTCAGCAGAACTGAGGGAGGCTGCAAGGACTTGGCCTTAGCCTAACAAAAATAAAGCTGAGCAGAAAATCAAGGGCTGTGTATAAAAACACTGAAATAACTGTAAAACACTGAGAAAAGTCTATTTAAAATAAAAGGACAATCTTGGCACAAGACTGTTACCAACTGATGATATAAATTTAGGTTGAACGCTGTAAGCAGCTTCATCGTGTTGAGGAATTTAGCACTGGAAGAGGCTCCTAATTAAAATAGTGAGGGGAAAAGGCTCAGCTGCTTTTAAGACAGCACTCCATATGTCTGTGTCTGTATAACATAAAGCCTACAAGAGCATGAAAATAAACTTGATGAATAGGCAGGTCCTTTCCTGTCCCACGTTCCAAAAGAACAATAACTGTCAAGCAAATAACATCATTCTGATACAGCTCTAAGATATAACCATCTGTCAGGCAATACCCCAGAATAATTACAGCACAGAAAGCAAACCATATATTAATACCACAGCAGGACAAACTTTGCCAAGAAAAAACTTCACAGATTATCTTTTCATAAATGTCTTAGACCCACAACCTCACTTCTCATAATTTCATGCTGCCTCTGCAGACAGCACACCTCTTGTGCAGTACTCACAAATCTAAAAGGGCTCAGGTTATTTGGTCTCCATGCAACCAGGCAGTCCTATGATCTGCACCCCGAGCATTCTGCACACACACAGCAGATCATCTTACCCCAAACAATATGACATCTAGTATGCTCAACGGGCTCTTCATTTGCTACAACCCTTACTATCTTCATCTCGGGCAGGAGGAGCCAGAAATGGCTTTGCTGTTGAAAGGTTCAAATCGCCACTTTTGCCCTCAAGTCAATAACCAGAAACACTACAACAATCATGAAGGTCTACAACAACTGGTTAGACATGAACAGTGACAGAAACAGCACATTCTATTGGACTAACCTTTATAACTTGAAAGAGCAGACAGTCTTTCAGGCATACCAGCCTTTCAACTTACTCGACATCCAGAGGTATATCCCTATCCCTCACAAAACTGTTGTGGTTAAAGCTATGAAAAGTTTTTCAGAACAAGAATAAAACTTGTATCTGAGGTATACAGTTTCTGTAAACTAATCTCAATCTGTATTTTTCTTAGCTTTATTCTCTTAGCAAAGCACAGAGCATGGTAGCTGCAAGACAGCATTACAGTCCATTTTCAGTTTGTTTATATCACACCACAGCACTTTCCTACCATTTTAGTTCATCTGCTTATAATAGAATACCAGTGCTTTTTAACCCTATCATCCAAACCTCATACACTCTTTTATTTACTATGAGAGCCTACAGATCTGATTTACAGTATATTCTGGACATATGACTGCATAATTCAGACAGGTTGGAAAAAGGTGTGCTGCAAGACACCACTCTGCTGAGAATAAACAGACACGTTTTGCCTGACCTACCCTACTAACCTCAGCAAGCTGGTCCTTAGGAGAAGATGCCAAGCTCAAACGACCACTTTCACGTCTTTGTTGCAACTCCACATCAAGTCTTTGATAATTTTTCATCTGGAAGTACCAAATGGATGTCTGCTTCTTGGCCTCTATACAGCCTTCTCATAATCCACCAGCTGATCTCCCTTGTACCATGCAGTGGGAATACTCATCTCAACTTTAGCCGCATTTCTCTCCATCACATATAGAAAAGAATACATTGGATATTGCTAAGATAAATTTCAGTTAACTGCTTGTAATCGTTCTGATTATTTTGCCATAGTGTTAGATAGCAGAATACAAAACTACAAAATATCATATATATGGCCTCTGACAAAATTTGACATTCAGCAGTCTGATAAAAAACTAAATAAACTGAAGGATGAAATCTACTTGAATTGGTTTTCATTTCTCTAAACATTACAAAACTGTAAATACACAAATTGCTTGAAGTATAATTCATTTTTGTAGAAACTTACTTTGAAAGTGGAATAAAGTTACCAAGAATATTTTGTATCACAAAAGATCTTTCCCTTAAGGTAAGCCTTTAAAAAGGCAGCTGAACTCTTCAGAAACACTGTCAGCACTGCAAAGCATACAAATGGGAAAGCTGTCTATACAAAACTAACTTAGAGCACCCAGAAAATACACAGATGTTAAGAACTGCACCCATCTCAAAATACTCTTGCTTTGTGTCTTCTGCTTCCTCCAAACTGCACCCACAAACAATTTACAGAATTCCCTTTCAGATATTCTGATTATTCTACACTCACCCCTGGTCAGTTTCCAGGCAGCCTGCATTATTTTGCTATGTCACTGCAATGACAGCAAAGGAATGTCCCAAGTAGTACAGCCATTTTTTAGTACATTATTTTGAAACAATACTTTCTGAAATATTGTCTTGGAAGTATGACATGGGGATCTCAGGAATAGTTGTTATGCTAAACTCGCAGATTTTATTGGCAAGGTTCTTCTTCCTTCATTTATATTTACATCCAGGTTTGTAAAACTACATAGGACATTCTGGGAGCCGGTTCAATCCCAAGCCAAGTCATAAGCCAAAGACTCCCATGAAAATAGGTCAGATCAGGAACTCGCTGATAAGACATCAGCAACAGAGAAAGAAATCTGCCTCACGCTGACTGCCAGAGCACGGCCGAGTTTAGCTACACGGAGAAAGGTCTCAGCATCACTTAAGGAACTTCTACAAGGAGAAGTCCAAGCCAGCCAGTACTGTTGTGACAGTCCTGTTTGTTCTCTCTTCAGCATTGTCTAACAAAGAAAAGGACACAGGAAACAAACACTATGCCCCATGACAATGCAATTTACTGATTGGGAGCCACTGACCTAAGCTGTGGTACCACCACATCAATTCCTGTCAGGGCTGAAGCCAGTTCCTTACCTGGTGATCTGAATAGCTCATCCCCTCACCCTTTGGAAATAGGCTTTTATTTAAAGTTTTTACCATCCATCTTTTGTTGCAAGATTCCTGTAGGATCCAGTAGATTCAATGAACTTTTCCTTTACCTTTACTATTTCCAGGACTACTTCTCTGTTCCCTTCCAGTAGAAGTTCAGAAAAAAAATTCTCCTGAAATGTGCTGATTCTACTAAAAGAATGGCAAGCATCTGACATTTTCCTTTCTGTACCTCATCACTCTTTCTGCTTTTTTCCCCAGCCTGGGAAAGATTTCACTGAAGAGAAAGGTGGAGAAGACTCATTAGTGAGACAGGTTTGATGCAACAATCATCTGAAACTCAAGGTCAAATGTTTCCCTTGGTAACAGCTGCAGATGTGCACATATACCCACACACATTCAGTCTCCTTGCAGCAAGGATTGTCTTGTACTTAAATACATAGATCATGGAAGAATTTTTTGTACAGTAGACGTGCATATGAGGAAGAGTTTATGCATAGGAACATCAACCTCCCCCCAAAAAGGACTATCTACAAAAAGAAAATATGTAGTGACATGTTGTATATGTGTTCATAACTTCCAGTTTCTATATTTGTGAGTGGATCTGCAACATGTAAACACTGGATTTTGGATTACCTTTCCTATTATAACATAGTAGAAAACATCCCAAGATTTAGCACAAGGTAATTAGGCATTTTATTTAGGCTGTGGCATGTCCTTACTTCTCCACTGGGAAGGCAGGCTATGTGTGCCTGTCACACACACCCATATCAAATCTCATATCTCTACTCAAGCATTCAAGTGGGGAGATAACATCTTGGCATACTACTCAAGAATGAGTTTTCAAGAAGAAAAGGTCATACTATTACTTACTAATTCAGAACAATATATTATTTAATGCCTCTATAAAGCATTCCAAGAACTACAGAGAAATCTATTTCTTTCTAAAGGCAGCAAAATATATACAGAGGAAGATATATATTCTCTTAATTTCCACTATTCAGGAGACAAGGAACAACAGTAGAGAGACAGTAACAGCTTTTAAAGCAGAATCAAAACCTAGCCCTGCTTGAGAGAGAAGATGACAATATGCTTTTGACTCATGTGTGATGGCCAGCACATGGGTTGTAAGGCCTACACTAATTGGAGGGCACAAAGGGAAGGTTTAGCCCTCTGCTCAACTGTCCTCTCAAATGCACACCTAAAGATAAATCAGCATTTGAATTTGACCTGCCAGTGAATGAGAAGCACCCCAGTGCAAGGACAGGGATGAAGGCGTCTGGCCTCTGCAGTGAGGACACTGTCCTTGTAGCCTGGGAGCCAGGAGCAACAGAAGTGTGCTGGAATCCTGCAGACAGACCACAGCAACTCCAACCACGCCTGTGCAGGCACTGTGAGAAAGACACACTCTTATTTTTATCCCACTGCTGAGTGACCTTATGAGCTGCAAATTAGCAGCTAAACAAATGTCTAACCATAAGTATCACACACAAGACAAGATTTGCTTTTAGATAACTGAGGATAACTAAATTTATTACTTAGATCTTTACAATGTGGGCAAATGTAAGAAATCTCAATTAAAATATAGCTGCTCTAACACAGTAGAAAGTGTTCATACAAACACACTGAACAGATACAGAAGATCTAATTATTTAATACTTCCCTGTTACAATGGTCTGTTAGTGTTAGACTATATTAATGTGCATGCATGTTTTCTTGTCAGGAATCTGGAGATACTCCTTTCATATCACCAAGATGATTTTTTCATAGAATTATAGAACGGTTCGGGTTAGAAAGCACCTTAGAGATCACCTAGTTCCAAGTCCAATGCTGTGGGCACAGATATCCCCCACTAGATGAAGTTATTCAAAACCTCATCTGACCCAGCCTTGAACACTGCTGGGGATGAGGCATCCCTAACTTTTGGTTTTTGTTCCTGAAGTACCCACTGTCCCAACTGAACAGCTTGTGAAAATGTACAACACACCTCCTGGCACTACACGTCACTCTAGACTTTCACCTGTGATGACAGCAGGTTTGTTTTAATTAGCTGCAGGGTTTTGAGAAGTAATGCATGTGTCTATTGAACTGATACATACATTTTAAATATTAATGTTATATCAAAGCTAAATGAAAGCTTTAGAGAAGACAGACTAAGTGATTTAATAAGGTGGGACATTTAACTTCCTGATGTAAGTTAGCAGCACTTAAAAGGGTGAGCTCAGTCCTTGGACAAAGAAACCAGAATACCTCTTGTTTTCTTTCAAGTGTAATTGCTATCACCCATAGGAAGTCAAAACAGCTATCTGGAATTCATTAAATAGTGTGGTAAAGCTGAAACTCTGAGGAATAAAATACAAATTCAACGTTAATGAAATTACATTTACTCAACAGCCATCACCGATTGCACCTGTCCACCTACACTACAAAATTAAACATTAAACCTACAGAATTAAACATTGTGGTACAATTGCTGTCTGCCTCTATTCACAGAGCAGTTAAACAGAGTATTTACCTAAACCAATCTTCCTGCAGGATGCTTCAGTTCTGAACCATATGAAAAAGCTAACACCACCTTTGGTTTCTTGAGGCAGGAGTGAACCAGTGGGTAGAGAGTTACTGGGCTGAGACAACCCATCTTCATACTGCACATGTTGGTGGTGTTTCTCTGTACTTTTTTTTCAGTCAGGTAAGGTGATAATAACAAACCAGAATTGATTTGGGTCACACACAAACTCCAGACAACTCTTCTCTAAATATGAAAAGAAAAAGAGCATTCGGCAAAATTTCTTACATCCCCTTGGTATTCTATGACTTATTAAATATAATTAGCAGATGAACCAGCTTCTACTGTGAGAAAAGGTTACTGAGTTTGCAAACCTTTCCTAACAGCTATTACCTAAGACTCCTGAGCTTAGGAGGAATGCATGGGCCTTTTTTTTTTTTTTTTCAAAATCCAAATAATTGCCATATTAATGCCTGCACATGACTTTTTAAATCAGGTACCTATAAAAAAGTATGTTTTGCAACTCTGCTAGAATATCTTCCTGTACCTAAAATATTTAAACTCTTCTTCCACAGCCATGTCAGCATGAAGAGTCTTCTTTTCAGACAAACTGGTTTCTAACATCCTTCTGCTCCCATCCCAAGCTTTTTTTCCCTTTGGAAACGAAAATATTTAATAGTCTTCATGGATCAATGTGAACAAGTTTAATAAAAGGCCCTAATGAGAAGGAATCTTCATTATCTTTGATAATAATAAATGCAGTATGTCCCAATAAATGCATATGTCATGAAATTGGGAGTTAAGATAATGTTTAACAGAGTACATAGGGTGAGAAACGTTTCCATAGCTTCTGGAAGCAAAAGCCTTCACAGCTGGCACATTGAAGTTTTCAGCTTTTCTCCAGTTGTCAATCTGGTCATCTGTCTCTCAGTAAGTCACCTGTAACTTGTTCCTTTTAACTTCTGTCCTCCAGTAACTGCCTTGTGAGTCCTTCCTTTTGTGGCACTCACAGCAGAATTCTGCACATCTAACTGCCCAGGAAGACACTTTCCTCCACTGCTGCAGTCCATAAAAATCTGCTGTTTCCAGTGACAGTTTCTCCCTCTTCCCAGGGAAGACTGGCTGACAGCATGCCCACCCATCCACTAGAAGCAGCATCTTCCAGCATCTCTAAACAGATGGAGACTACAACAGCATTCAACCACCTGCATGTGCAAGTTGCAGCCATGGTTCTAAACAAAGGAAAACACTGGTGTTTTCTACACTCAATACAAAAGTGTTTTTGCTGGACAACTGACCTTTATCATGCCTCAGTACTCAGATGCTGCACATGATTTCTGCTCTCCATTTTAACCATCAAGATTTCTTGAAGCACCCAGAGTGTCTCGCCAGGTCCCCTGGCGCAGACACATGACTCTCACAGCAGTCAGATGAGGGACCAAAGACACCCTTCAGCACTTGGCTCAAAGCATGCCATTCACAGTTTTATCCTCTGAGGTTTGCTTGCCATTTCGATACCCTTGCTCAGAGTGCTGGAGGCAGATGGAAGGTGGTCCAAGTCACTGTATCATATTTCAAACACTCGACAAGCTTTCGAAGTAGGGAGTCATGCACTGCAGGTCAAGCAGGGCCCTTTCAGACTTGTCATGCTGTAGTACCTGTAGTGCCATTTCAATACCAAGACAAAGTTTCTAGCACGTATAATTTTGGTGTTAATAAAGTCACAGATTTGGACCCTTGGAGAAGTAATCAATCTTTGAATAAGAACGCTACAGACCAGGTGGTGGTACAGACTGGATGTTCCCATCCCCATAGGGAATTAAATGCTGGGACTGAAGTTACAGGTTATCTCGATGTGTACTGGAGCTAACACAGATTTACTGAATCAGCTAACCTTGGAGACTAGGCAGCAAAAGGCTCCTTTCAGGGCCTTTGGGATTCCCAGATGGCAAGAGAGCAGCAGTGCGAGGACAGGGTGTGCCCCAGGCAAGGCAGCTAACAAAGGGCTGCTGTTTGTCCTGGTGGGAGCAGCACTAACTGCCTTGGGCTGGTAGGAGGGACACCATTAAGGGAGGAGCAAGGGGTTTTAGATATGATTCAGAGTAGAGATTTCACACCTTCATTAAGCTTTGGCATTCATTCACCTTAACTAAGTAGCAAGCTGTTCAATGAGAGGATGGTTTTGGTCATTTCTCCAGCCTTGCTAGCTTCAAGACGATGCAGCTCGGGTGTTCCTCCTTCCACATGCACATTTCACTTACAATGCAATCCTAACACAGAAGTTAACTGTTCACAGCTTCCCAAATAACCCAGACTACAATGAGATAATTAACTGCTCATGAACAGCTATTCACTGAAAAGTCCATCACAGTATCTGCTAAGGCACTGAAAATCTTCATTACTGTATCTGTCAAACCGCTGAAGAAATTCAGGACTGTTTCTTTAGATTCAGAATTAGACCAGATTTAGTTCTTGTTTTCCAACTCTCCTAGACCGTGATAAATAAGCAAGGCTTTTTATCAGCTGAACTTGTAAGGTGTTTTCTAAAACCACAAAAAAACCCCTTCTCCATATGCCAGTTGAAGTTTCTGATTCAGTCACATCGATGTGTGAAATAAATACACTTCACTCTCATGTATAATTAGCAATGTCGAGTCTGTTTCTTTAGATAGCATTCATGGCATATTGTCTGTGAAACAGCAGCTCTGCATTTCATATCTGAAACTACATTGTTCCTGTCAGAACAGCTTCACTGGCTAAACTAAATTCAATCCATCAAACAATATATTATGAAAGCAATAAGGCTTTTCTATGCTCCTTTTATAAATGGATGTGTGTATTTTCAAATTCTGAGACACAATTAGTAGCTCTGAAGTAGTCTTACTCTACACCTAAACTTGCTACACAACTTATAATGCAATGTTTCAGTCATCACTGTTGGCTGTATTTGCAATACTTTCCTATTTTTTCAAAACATCTCCTATCATACATGATGAAATAACATAAGAAAATTTAGTCATTCTTGACTCAAAAAGAGGCTGTCTTTACAAGACAATAAAGCAGTACACAGTTAGACAACACACAATACTTATACCACATAGTGGTACAACACTTTCACAACTTCACTGATTAGCACTAAGCATGATATGAAATTATTCTTGGTCTTTAATACTGATCTACACACATCTATTTATTGCTCAGGATGGTAGAAAACAAGCAACAGCCTAATTCAGTATCAAAAAAACAATGAGCAAGAGTCATCACAAGGGAGTCCTACCTGGATAACTTTTCACTTCAACAGTAGCATAAGATAAAGCATTTTTCAGATTGCCAAGAGTCTCCAGAATCTGAAAGAAAAGGGAAAGGCTAATAGTAATATGACATTTTAGTCTGTATTGGAAATACTACATGCTTGCATTTTTTCATTCTAAATGTTAGGAGGACAAATTTAAAGTAGTTAACTTCCAAATATCTGATTCTCTATGAAGCCCTGCAGAAAAAAGAGAAGTCAAAAGACTTTTTTTAGCTGGGGGGAGAGGGGATTTCAAATTGCATATTCTGCCTCCACACTTGTCCTAGATAAATTGGTCTTAAAATTATAATTAAGCAAAATAATGATTTCAAAATGGGTACCAGTAAGCTTTATCTGACATATAAACATCTGTAAGACTTCACATATAATCCCATTTTATACATGAACAATATGCAAATTCTGGTACAAAATTTTAGGTATAAGCCTTCTGCCACTGCACTGTATGTATCCACATTAAAAAGCCCTTAAGTACTTGTGACTCCTTGCCTGTAGTAAAGATGCTCATTTCTTTGCTTCATGATAGCTAATTACTCTGCTTTGAAAGTCAGCAATAACCTCCAGGCCATAACTGGCTGTGCACACCAATATCCAGCAAATGTCCACTGTGCACTGCCTACTCCTCCTACAAACAGCTCATCTTTTCCTCAAAGCTTACAGCTGTGAGATAAGATTGATTCTGGCCATGATTCATAATGCAGATTGATAAAATACTTTCATCTGGAGTACCAAGGACTAGTCTGCTTAATGATACTGCTTAAGAACACATGGAATCTGCTAGCCTACCAAAGTGGGGGGAAAATTCAAGTTGTGTGCTTTGGTAGTTAAGCATAACGAAAGCAGATATTCAAGAACATCAAAATTTTGTACCATATTTAGACGTGCCTTATTTTTTATTTCTGATGGGTTTCCCCTAAATGCAAGACTACCAGCTAAAATAAAGATCATGTCAATGTATCTATCATCTATTGCTGTCTTTGAAAACTCATTTGTCAAAGAACTTTACTGAACACCTCATGGTAATGTTCAAAAATGATTCAGTAAAATACAAAAAACATGGCATCAGAGCTGTTCTTAGACCTGCCATATGGCCAACATGACATGGGACAGAGCTAGTGGTCTGGGCTGTGGAGGGCTTTTAAGGATACTGCAGTATAAAAGTTATTTGAAGTGTATTAAGTAATGTTTGCACCCTGTCTATTTCTGTAATACAGGGCAAGGTACTGTATTAGATAAGTATATGATATCACTTGTGATAGAAATGTCCAGAATCCACTGAAAGCAGGTATAAATAAATTCAGCTATATTACTGCACTTCTAAGACTAAAATTAGGAGGACACAATTTAACATACTCCATCTTTTCTTTAGCAAACAAAAACCAGGAGCGAGCAGGAGATGAGGTCTGGAAGAATATACACACCATAGCCTGGGATTAAACTGCATTAGCACAACTATGTGGGAAGATTTCATCACTCCTGCACATAATTCATGTAGTTCTAGATGGTCAAACTTGCTTAACTCATTGCAACAACTTTCCAAAATATATTCTAGAAGGCAACTAATATTCACTTTGCTAGCAGCAAGGCTGGATTTTTTCCTGCTTTTACTCATTATCATAGCAAGTTCCACAGTAAAACTTAACAAAGAAGAACCAGTTTGGAGGGAAGATGCTACTGAACGAGTTTTTATAGATCCCTCCTGCTTCCTTCCACATGCTAGAGAGCAGAACTAAGGCAGGAGTTTTAGTGAAAGGCAACATTGCAACATTTTAAGATGGGAGTTGCAGCAGATTTAACACCATCTTCCTGAGAAGCACAGCACTCACTCCTACAAGGCACTCAGGAAAGGACTGGAAGTTGCCACTTAGAAAACATACCTGTGACCATTTCCTATCAGGTGTTGTGATGTTAACAAAAATGCAAATAAAATTCCAAAGTAACAGTACATTCCTTAGCCTGCTTTTTCTGTACCTGGTATTGACTTTTATACTGTACTCTTAGAAACTTACAGCTTTGACACCTGCCTAATTTAAAATTTAACTTCCTAAAGACATGCTGCTATACAGAAAACATTTTATTACAAACACAAAAACGCAGAACTAACTCAGATTCAAGGTCCATCTGACGCAGTATCCTCTTTCTAATAAGTACTGCTAGTGGATGCATAGAGAACAAGAACAGAGCAAACATACAGCAATCATTCCTTGATGTACTTTGCCAGCTGACAGCAATCTGCAGCTCTGGGATTTCCCGTCTCCTTTTAAGTGTACACATGTAAATATAAACACATTCACAATAAAGTCCAAACCTAGTCAATGTCTGAAATCAGTTAAATCAACTCCTCAGCATTTAGGTTACTGCTTCGCTCCTTTTCATACAGATGAATAAACTGGCACAGCTGAAACTGATGACTCTCATTCACTCATTTCCTAGCTCTGCACAATTAAATCACAAACCCTAAATTAACTGTTGCTTTAAGACAGCTTTTAGAAGCTACAGGCCGTCACACACCCTGAATGCAAAAAATCTTAATCCAATCCAAACAGTGATATGCAGCAAAATCCTAATGTTAATTCTGAGATTATAGATTAGATCATCCATGTCAATTAAGGACAAAGAATACTTTCAGTAAGTGAATAACCTAGTAGTAAATTGAGTAAGATATTTCTATAAATATGGCCAAGATATAACATCCCTACATAAAAGGGACCCAATGGATGATAATACTATATTTTAAAATGAACACCTACAAAACAACATGCCTCATTAAAATGGGGCTCTTGATCTAAGCCAACTTAAAGTAAGAACTCTACACCTCATCCAAAAAACCTAACTCTAAAAAACAAATTCTGAATTTGACTACCAAAGACAGCCATGGCATCTAAGGATGTTGATCACCACTGTCCCAAGTGTTCAGTCTTCTTCAAAGGGAAGAATTCTGCTGCTGGGTGATATGGATTAGTGCTTTAGGGGTTACAAGGTTGATGGGTTCATGGCTGGACTTGATCTTAAAAGTCTCTTGCCGATTCTATGATCGCTGAAAGTTATTATCCCTGAAGTTATTCTACAGTTTATTTAGAGGCAAGAAAAAGCAAAGCAAGTTGTTTCAGAAATCAACTCAGTTAAAAAGCTCTGGCAGCAAAGAAAGGCGGGTTGCTATAAACACAGGTAAAATAAAACAGCTAGGAATTCAGAAGTGAAAGCACACAAGTAGCGTGCAAAGGCACCTATTGCTCTTCCCAGCTTTCCTCAAATATCATCTACCTTCTCTACATGCAACGTGCCAAATTAATAGCTATTTATTGCTCCACACAGATTAAATGCAGGCATTAACAGCAGCTGGCCTCACAGGTGAATTAAGTTATTACCAGCCAATTCATAAAAACGCCTCCTGTTCCCGATACCCCATAAATTGAAGTTGATAGGTCTCCAGAGCCCGGCAGCGCAGCCCGGTGTCCCTTAATGGCTCAGTCACATCCATTACTTGTCAGAACGAGCTCTGCGCAACGAATCCCGGCAGCCCGGCAGGTTTTAAAAGCCGGAGCACTCGCCGTGATTAGATCCACCGTGAGCTCCCCCGCCCGCTCCCGCAC
>VYXD01003199.1:417315-460324 GCA_013397195.1 Hylia prasina
GCCGTGTGGCGGGGCTGGGCCGCGCGCCCCGCTCGGGGGGAACGAACCGCCTCACGGGGGGACGAGGGAACCCCGCGGGGTCCGCCCCCAGGGCTGCCAAAAATTCATTACTGCTCTGAAGGAAAGCGAATGTAAAGCTCTTCACACGGTTACCATTTGTGCTGTTAAGCTTCTTCCTAATAATGTTTATTTATTATGCCAATATATCTCAAGTCTTTGAGTTGGAGCACCTTTGCATGCACATGTATTCCTTTCTAGAAATTTGTTAAAATTGTTTGCTGGATAAATGAACTCGCATCTTCTTTGGACCTTTTTTAGCAGCTGAGCCGTCAGACCTTGCAGGCAAAGGTTGCAAACCATCGCTCAGGGCTGTGCACAGGGGGGAACTGCAGTGATCTGCAGCAGCTGTTTGTCCAAGCCCGGAAAGCAGTAGTGACAAAGCTAATTAATTCATTTGTCAGCTCCGTGCTTTCTGTTTAATGCACATGCTAGCAGCGAACCACATTATTTTATTGCGATCCAACTATTTTGGGGTAATGCGTCGATGTTCCTCTAATGCTTATTGAAAATACCCTTAAAAGGTACGGTGGAAAAAGAATACTTCAGTTTGCTTCTCCTACTGGGTTTTATTTCCTCCTGTTTTGTTTCACTCTGAATCCTCAGTGTTAAACCAGACACGATCCCTCAGGCTGGGTCCTGAGCCTCTGCTGTGCCCCCAGCCCTGACGCGGGACCTCCCGGTGCTGCGGGGCCGGCGGACACCGCGCTGCTCCAGGGCCGGGGTAGGAGCGGGACAAGTAGGGCTGTTGGTATGTGATTGAGAAATGGACAGGGCTTGGCAGCTGGCAAGCTGGGGGCTTCCCCACAAGAGGCTGCAGTCCTACCTGTGCGTGAAAGAAAGAGACTTGACTCGTTCAGTGAACCTATTCTTAATGAGTTTGCTTTTCATATAATAGAATATGCCAAGGATTCTTTCCATCTTTTCCAAGGAAAGGAATACATTACTATTATAAATACGTGTGTTTGCAACAGCAGTGTTGTCCAACATCCACACAATTCAGCATTTAGTGCACTGGACTGCCAGCCTGCAGAAGTGCTCCCTAGTGTCTACAGCATGCTGTACTGATACTAGTTCCTGGCTAATCTCTTCAAAATATGTCGTTACAGGTGGTTTTGGACAGCTGTAATTCTCCTGCACTGAGAGGGGCCTTTCAGCATTGTCTTCAATCAGCGTTTTGAATGAAGTGCTTAATTGTGCAGTTGTGTCATTGCAAGACGTAAGCAGTTCCAGAAGACGAGTTTCTTACAGTTTCTTCTCATGTCTTTTATTACTAGACATATGGTTCTGTAGTGAATAATGCAACTACTCTCATTCAGCTTCCTTTGACATTTGTTCCTATTCAGTTTAAAATTGCAGTGTTCAGCACACTACACGATTACAGGATTTCATTATGTTGTCAATCATTTTTTGTTTAGATGAGCAAATCATTAACAATTACTTCCCTTTTATCCATATCTTCAAAGACAGGACATGGTCCTTCCTTTTGTGATCCATCAGCAGCTGAAGCATTCCTGAAAGGAAACTTGTTGAACATACATGGTTAGTTTTTGAACAAGTTATTCTCAAAGCCAGTAGAGTAATTACAGTGCCTAGAAAAGCTAGACACATCAAATGTAGCTCAGTTCCTGGATGAATACACATTTTTTGTGGGTTTTGAGATCACATTTTAAATATTCATCTCGCCATCCTTTTAAAGAAATGTTTCACAAGATTAAACAAATGCCAAGCTAATAATTTCCTTCTTGTTATGCTGAGTACCACCCAAGTACTTTTTCATATCTTAAGACTTAACCTCACTTGGAAAATTAATTAAAAAATAAATAGTTCTGAGTTCTGATACTTTATATGCAAACTTTTAGTTGTGGTCAGGCTGTTGTTGGAGAAATTTAAATTCCCCAGGATGAAAGTGCTGACAGACACTAAGCAACAAAACTCCAAAACACAGCTTCCAGCCAGAAAGATGAATTGCCATTGTGCCCATCCATGTATTGTCCTTCCTATCCTAGTGTAGGGTTTGGCAAGCGTGTGATGAGCCCTCTATTTGTTTTAAAAAAGGGCATATTCTCCACAAATCCAAAGCAAAGCAGCTCCTGTAAGCTGGACACTCAGTAATAACAAACATGATTTAACTAAGGAGACAATGAAGAGCTTTCCACAGGTCAGTGCTTTTTCCAAACCCAGGGGCTTTTCCAAACCTTCAAAGAACATTTTTCAGCATGACTTTGGTTAAGAACTAAGCTTCTTAAAATCATTAAATCAGTCCAAGTCTGAAAGTCTAAGAGCCAGACTAGAAAAAGATGGTTAGGGAGGTAAATTTAGGCAGGTTGGATGACCTGCTCCTTTTAATTTCTTCCCAGAGGTTTTTCTGGTGAAAATGGCAGGAAGAAATAAGACTCTTGAGAAGCTGTTGAGACACACTGGTCCCCAGAACTCTTTAGTTATGACTGATATGTCTGGGGTATTTTCTTCTGTGTTGCTGACATGGTTGGAAAACTGCAAAGGCAGCATCCTACATCTCTCTCAGGGGGTTGCAACAGTGGAAAGACATCTCAGGTGGTACCACATCTGCATATCACTGTACACATTCCACCCACAGAATCTTCCTGGTTGCCTCTAAAGATTTAGCCCATCACAAGGTGTTGGCATCTCTCTTTTCAGTTGCTAAGTTGTTGTTACAAGGCAGTTAAAAACATATTAAATACTTTCCTAAAATTATTTTTCCATGCAGGCAATTGCTGTATTTGGCACAAAGATATTATATGATTATTAATGGGAAGTGAAACTGAGCCAGTTTCTCTTCAAAGTGTGGCCAGCGCTATGAGACAATTTGAGAACTCCTGCTTCAAATATGTTTAGCTGTGTGTGTTTAGAAACTGCTTTGGTGTTATTCACCTCCTGACACTGACACTTTTGCTCTACATAGCTGAGATTCTTGCATAATTTAACAGAGCCATCTCAGGTGTCTCCCACTCTGTTCCCAGCGTTCAAGCTGTGTTCTCTGGATTGTGGCACACAGTTTGTGGTACATTGCATTTACTGAAGAGTTTGCCAGACTTACTTATTTGGAAAATTTCCTAGAAAACAGGTTGGGGGTGTGTGTGTGTGTTTCAATCACATCTATTTGATTTGCTCCAAAAATACTAATGACAGCTGTCTCCATCCAAGTTTATTTCCTTGATTTTTCTCTGAGTATAAACAATATTAGTGTATTTTTCATCTCAAATTCCAACGTTGTTGGTGCAACTGAAATAAATAGTCCTAGACATCTTTTTTTTTTTTTTTTCTGTTACATTTTAAATTCTTGCGCTTTTTTTGTGTTACTGTTTCATCTTCATAGTATTCCAGCAGACAGGCTTGTGGATAGCACAAAGGATTGTCTGAATAGAACTGGAACAGCAAAATATCTGCTTCAGTCATTGCAAACTGAGGATACTGGAAAATATAATGTTTCAGTCATTGCAAATCAAGGATACTGGAAAATATGTTAAAATGGTTTCATTTATTTAAGGCATATTTAGTTTGTTTTCTCACTTTTTCCTATTATAATTGCAAAACCTTCTGAATTTTTTTTTGTTCAGCAATACTCTGAAGTATTGCTATCTAGGTATAATAAATGAATTATGCAAATTATTTTACTGAAAGAACATGCACATTCATGTGTACACATTATTTGCCTGGTCTTCCTTTTACAGATGCAACTTGTAGTAATATCCTAGCATTTGTTAAAGCAAAAAACTGAGATTCCAGATTTCTGACTGATACAGTAGAAATATGTCATGCTTGTGTAGGGCACGTGGAGCTTGAATACAGTAATATGAATAAATATTGAAATATGTTGAACATTATTTTTTGTTGGTTTAGGTTGAGAAATTTTTCTAGCTGCTCATAAAGTAATTTTAACTTTCTTCTTTCATTATATTTATAAAAGTCTCAAAATACATGACTTTCCCCCCCTTCACCTTATAAAATTTTTCTGTCTATAGTGTTAGTCATGGAATACTAGGTTGGAAGAGACATGAAGGATTATCTGGTCCAACCTTTCTTGGCAGAAGCATCATCCAGACCAGATGGTCCAGCACTTTGCCCAGACTAATCTTAAAAGTGTCCAAAGTTGGGAAATCCACCCCTTTTTTTGAGAGGTTATTCCAGTGGTTGGTTGTTCTTGTGAAAAATATTCCTCTTGTGTCCAGCTGGAATCTCTGCAGCTGTAACTTGTACTCATTACCCTTTGCCTTTTCATGTGTCTCATTTTAAAAATTGACTATCTTCTTTGTGGCCACCCCTTAAATACTAGAACCTTTACATCCATCAGGTCTCCCCTGAGCCTTCTTGTCTCAAGGCTGAACTGAGCAAGCCCAGTTCTCTCAGCCTTTCCTCACGTGGCAGGCTTTGAGCCCTTGGATCATCTCTGTAGCCCTTCTCTGGACCCTCTCCAGCTGTCCACCTACTTTTTGCATAGCAGGAGCAAAAGCTGAATTCACCAATCCAAGTGTAGTCTGGCAAGTGCTGAGTAGAGCAGGATAATGACATCTTTATCTCTGCTGGTAATGCCCTTGTTGATTCAGCCCAGGATCCCATTGGCTTCTTTGCCCCAGTAGCAGACTGTGCACTCATATTCAACTGCTTGTCCACCCAGGCCAGGTTCCTTCCTACAGAGCTTCTCCCCAGCAGCCAGTAGATCCCAACCTGTGCTGCACTCATGGATTACTTTCCCAGGTGCAAGACCTTACACTTGTCCTTGTTAACTTCATAAGGTTCTTGGTAGCTCACTCTTCCAGCCTATCTAGCCCTTCCTGCAGGGTAGCTCTTCATCCCAAAAAGTCCAGTCTCCCACTCACTTTAGGGGAAGCAAAATTCATCAGGGTGTACTTGACCCCATCATCCAGATTGCTTTTGAAGATACTAAACCGTGCTGGGCCCAATATTGATCCCTGGGAGGCCCCACCTGTGGCAGATTGCCAGTTTGAAAAGGAGCTCTTTGTCACCCTGCTCTGGGTGCAACCTCTCAGCCAGCTCCCCACCCACCTTGGGGAGTTTTGTCTAGACCATAACACCTCAGTTCTCTAGGAGGAGCCTGATGGAAACTGTATCGGGAGCCTTGGAGAAAGGCATGTAGATAATGGCCCCTGCTCATCCCACAGCAACTTAACAGGTTACTTTGTTGTAGAAGGTGATCAGGTTGATCAAGTCCTATTTACCCTTGGTGAGCCCATGCTGGCTTTTCCTAGCTACATGCTTCATCTGATAGCCCCAGGAGGATTTGATCTGTAATTTTCCCAGAGACTGAAGCAAGACAGATGGGCCCAGAATTTCCTGGAGCTTCTTTAAGCTGTTTGTATAGATGGGTGTGACATTAGTCTTCTGGGTTATCCCCTGTCCCCACAATTTCTCAAAGCTTGAGGAGAGTGGCCTCATAACATGAACCAGCTCCTAACACCCTTGGGTGGATATTGTCAGGCTCCATTGATTTGGAGGGGTCAAGTTCCTGTAGCATTCATTCACCAGCTCTTCATTCACTCATGGTGGTCTGTGTTCACATCAATCTGGATTTTTGTTCCCAAGGCCTGGGGCCCAATAGTGCTGCTAAAGAGAGGTGAAGAAAGCCTTGAGCCTTTAAAGTGTTGTTCGTAACTAATTCACCTCTCCTGTATAACAATGGGCCAGTGTTTCTGTTGTTTCTGCTTGTTGATTACACACCTGAAGAACCCTTTCTTGTGGTTTTTGACATCTCTGGCCCATTATAAACTCAAGCTTTTGCTTTTCTGACTGCATCTCTGCACACTTTGGTAGTTCTCAAAGTGTATCTATTCACTTTTCATCTCTTGTACATGTCTCTGTTAGTTTTGAGCAGACACAGGAGCTCTCAGTTAAGCCAAAGGGGTCTCTTGCTCCACCTATTTTCCTTGCCTTTAAAGGGGATAAACATTTGTGCTTCCAGGACAGCATTCTTGAAAAATTCCCAGTGCTCACTAAATCCTTTATCCTCCAGGGAATCCCTCCCACCTGAGCTCTGAGTGAGCAAATTTTGCTCTTCTATGATCTCAAACCTTTGTCTTAGTACTAACCTTCAAGGCAGTCAGCCAGAACCCAGGGTTTTTCTGTGGGACCACCTTTAGGATTTCTAGTATATGGTAATTTCTTCTCAGGATCCAGCTATCAGAAAGGTACACACATCTTCAGATCTGGCCTTTTTATTCTGCTTACTTGGTGAGCTTACCATGGATGTTTTTGTTGTGCATAAGCTGTTTTGAATATTCATGCAATTTTGATAAATAACGAAGCTCAATTTTTGTCCCTACTCCAAATATGTCTTGTCCTTCTTGCTCAGTGTTAAAGTTTTCCTTACTGCAAACCATGTTGATATCTTTTCTGCCATTCATACCACCAAGTTCTCACTTATGAAGTAGAAACTAAATAAATTTAGCAGAAATACAACAGTTTGTCTCACAATAATTTACCTGTCAGGCTGAGTCTTCAAATTTTGTTTTACTTTAAATCCTTTCCAGGATGTCTTCCTCAGGAACTTGCTTCCAAACCATATCAGATAAGCTGTTCTGGTTTTATATATATATATATACACACACACTTGACCAATCATAAGACTACTGTCCACTTTGCTGAGCTTTGCAAAACTTCCATTGATGCTACTCCATCCAGCTTGAGAAGTTCTGTCAAAGCCTTCTTCAACTTGGAGTCTTCTTGTTCTGAAAAGTTACATTTATTAGGTTATTACATTAATAATTAATGCTATTTCAGGTTTAATTGTAGCTGGTTTTCAATTCACAGAATTCAATGGTTTTTCACACAATTCTTCATTGCGTGATCAGTGTTTTGATATCTTGTTTTTCCTACTAGAATTTTACATGCTATATCAGTCCTGGTTTGCAGTTAAAATACTTCTATTATTGACATGCAGAAATCAAACTTCTCCTCAGAGTTTTGCTGCCACCTCCTGATCCCTTGCACACATACTGGTATCTTATTTAATATTGTTTAATGGTTTGGACTTGTTTAACTAAGCCACCTACCACACCAAACTGCCTTGTATGAAAAGCAGACATGTGTGTCCTTCATACTTCCTTAATGTTAATATTATATTTTAAAAAGATAGTTGGAGATGAGAAAATACACAGTTGTTTGCAATACTTCAAAAACAGAGTATATTTATGAGTTAAATTCTGATGCTGAAGTTTCTTACAAAACAACTTCGGGATTTGTGGAGGAGTTGTGAAAGAAATAAAGACATAATGAATGCAAAATTTAGAATGCATCATCCCTAATTAAGCTTCTACTTTACTTTGCTGAACTCCTGGGAGGGTGAACTGTTTGCATCACAAGATAGTTAAAATGTCTTTGCTTTCTTTATCTTTCCTGGCAGTTACAGAAAACTACTATTATTAATGAATTTGGATGTGGCTGCAAGCCAAGAATGTGCTGTTCCATGAGTGTGATCCTGCATCTGCATTTTGGTCTTCCCCTCACAGACTAAAGAGAAGTCTGATGCTCAGAGATCAAAGGCAGAAGCTGGGGAGTGGAATCCACTGTATTTTTGCATGGCAGGCAGAAGAAGTATGGAGAAAAATAGAATACAGTCAGATAAACATTTATCATTTCATTTTGATTTGCTATCTGATTGCCTGATCTGATCTTATTTTCCTACATTTTCTCCACAAAGTCCTATCTAATCCTCCCCAGCACAAAAGGCAAGGAGCAGAGTTTGCTGCTCCATTCTCTTTGGGCAGTGCATGGAACTGAACAGAAAACAGATCTCCCTTTAGTATATCCTCAATTATCATCATGTACAGCTGAAGTACTGAGCTAAACTTTTAGGAAATGCATTAGAAAAGGGGCCACTGCTCAGGTACAGACATGACCAAGACTAACAGTAAATATGCAACTGCAGTCCCACAAAAGCACATTAACTAATAAACAGGAGGCAGTCAGATGCAATTTTTCATAAATTGGCACACACTTGTGGCATGTTTTGCGTTTAAAATTCTCTCACGGGGCAACTGATGCTGAGTGCTTCTGGCAAACAGTCTATTCCAGAGGGAAAGAGAGTTGCTGTGGAGCTAACCTTGCCCTCCCAGTGCACAGATGTTGCTGTGTATGTGGCTGCAAATTGGGGAATATCAGAACAGGAGCCACAGTGCCTGAGATGCACCACCAGCACTTGTGCATTTACTGAGTAGTAGAGAGAATTTTCTAGACTAAAAAATGAGTACCTATTACTGATAAGTAATGTAAGATGAAAGATGCTCATTATCTATCCAGCCATTACCAGTCATTATTAAGCATACGTGTTCTCTATCAGATAGTTAAACTGTTCTTTACTAGGCTTGTGTGACAAAAATTGAGAGCCATGTACTCCTCCAGACACCAGGAAAGACACCAGAATTTAATATAAATTTTCCTCCAGGACCCAGCAAGATCTACACCTTTCTCTTGCAGCTAACAAGGTAAAACCTACCCTTCATATCAGGATTGCACCCAGATATAATGTTCTTAGTCTTCACCAAAGTACCTCAACAGCATAAGATTTGAAGCTTCCTGATAAGTGCCAGATACTTTAGGTCTGTGCTCATTCATTGTCTCTAGATGACTCAAGCACAGGCAAATTCCTTGCAGGCAGTAGTGAGACTGGTCTCAGATTTACCTCTTCCTAGGCAGAAGCAGAGATGCTTTGAATTCAGGCTCCAGCAAAGCTCACATCCAGAAAGAAGTGTATCTTCTGGATAAATCCAGTGGCAAACCATTCTTCCTTCCTGGGTGAAGCAATCATTGCTTCTCAGCCTTCCTAGAACTTCTCCTCTATGCTTGGGCACAAGCTCCTGCCTGTGAAAGGCAATTTAGACCCAGCAGGACCATAAGCTGCTCAGGATCAGCAGAAATAGAGACCATGAGTCTGACCAGAGCTGGGGAATGCCACACTCCCCCGTGCTCACAGTCCTCTGCCTGCTCTGGAGAAGGCTGAATTGGGAGCTCTACTCTTTCTGCAAGTGGAAGATCAGTGCTTTCTGAATCTGACTGAGAGAAAGGCAAGTGGCTGCAACTTAGAGCTGTCATTTTGTCTAAGACTGGTGGTCTTTTCAAGTCTACATTTTTTCCTCCCTAGACAGGATAACAGATTGTGGCTCTTTGGTTTCTATTTTTGCTTATCTCATCTAGAGTGAATTGTAAGCAGGCTGGCTGTGCTTGTTGCCTGCCAGCACAAGCCAGCCAATCTAGTGCAAAATCTCATTATAAGTCTTTTATTTTCAACTCACTTAAACTGTAGTGCTGCCCAGGTCTGCCAGAAATGCTGCTCTGTCTCTACACAGGATTGGTCTTTCCTGCCTGGAGAATACCTTTATCCCCATTCTGCTCTTTTTTTGGTGCATGGATGTGCACATATAAGGGAGGGATGGGAGGAAGGAACAGCTCCCCTAAGAGACAAACATCCATTTCTCTCCCTAAGCTGGAAACCTATTTAAATCTGCTTGATGGGAATCAGCCCTTCAGCTGATTCCCAACACATGCACAAGGTAGGGTGAGCAGCTCTGCTGAGTTTTTAAAGAGCCCATACAGCCTGTTAAACAGGACTTGACATTTCCAGTGCAGAACCCTTTTTTCAGCTGTTTGTGCCAGGCTACCCTGATTCACACTGGAAAAGTCGATAGTGGTTGCCTGCATCACGTGGTTATTTTTCTTGCCTGGGGAAAATATCAATCAAAGGGTTTAGTAAGTTTTGAAATTAAATTTAGGAAGGGTATATTTGTTTTCAATAGGAACAAAATAACTTTTTATGGACAAAAGTTATTTTTTGTGCAATTGAGCAAGGGAGGCCTTTGTCTGATGCTTTTTCATGCCCCAAAGAAAATCTACTCTTGTTTGCCCAAATTTTAGGATATTTCAAATCTCAATTTATGGGAAGATTTGCTACTGCTTAAGGGTTAAGCTTGTCCCAGAGCAAGCTTTTGACTCTCACAGTTACAGTCCTGTTTGTGCATCATTCCCACAGTTCAAATAAGGCTCTCCAGCCCCTCTCAGCTCCTGGCCTGGGCATGTACTCTCCATACAAAGCCACTACACATGGTGCAGCCCAGGATTACACGATGGAGACAGAATTTCCCAGTAATGGTTGTTTCCAGCTGCCACATGCTGAGCTGGAGCCAAGCAACGAATGGAGAGCAGGGACATTTTCCTGCACTTTCAGTGACCTCTCTGTTGGCATCTAGGCAATGTGAAGGAAGAAATTGTCTGATTCAGAGGCAGGCAGTGCAAGAGAGATCTGAGGGCTTCCTGTGGAGAACCAGCAGGCTGAACTGGAAGTAGGAGCATGTGGGTGAAAACTGAGACTTGCAGAAAGGGCAAAACCTCAAGTTTGGCAGGACAGGAATACTGTTTTGAAGCCATTAGAGAAAATGACATTGGCAGAGACTGAACATCCAGAATACTGGGGTTGTAAGCTGAAGAGGTGAATGCAAGATGGGGGAAAAAACTGCCCAAGAAACTGAGGCACAAGAAAGGAAATTGATAGAGAAGTTGTTATGAGGAGGGGAGATGTTCTAAGAATGCAGTCCCAGAAAGACACTGGCCCTAGAAACCAGTGGATGTGGGTGGCATTGGCAAGTGGACAGAGTGAGCAGTCCCAAATGAGAGACAGCCAGGACAAAGAGTCAGGACGGAGTTCAGATGTGGGCAAGGAGATGTGGAATAAAGGCTTGGCTCGGCTTGGAGTTTGAATACAAGTGCTTGTTTTTAATGAGTGTTGGGGAACAAAACAAATAAGGCAACAGTTGCAACAAAACAAAAAGTAGCCAAATTATCATCTTCTTGTCAAAGACCTATAAATGTACTCTCTGAGAAGACAAGAGGGAGCCCAGGACATGAGCAGCTGCCTTGTTTAGACACAGGATCCACCCTTGCACTACTTGCATGCTGAACTGGTCACCGGCAGAGGGGACCATGCCATGCCCACTCAACTGGCTCTAGCAGGGAGGTGGAAGCCCAAGGTGGGTAGGTTTGCTGCCTGTGGGCATTCCTGGAAGCGACACTGTTGCAGGCAGGGCAAGTCAAGAATGTCACTTGCTATGTGTGCATTTTTCCAGGGTGCACCCTCTTGATCTTTTAATGCACTTTTTACTTGCTCTCCACTTGCCACCACTTGGTGGTCAGGCTGTTGGCTGCATTCTAACTCCAGAAAATGGAGTAGAGGTTCTGGCTATCTCAACTAACAATATGGCTTTTAATGTTTTTAATCTATCAATCATATTTCCTATGGCAAGATAAAAATGGTGAAATCTGCTGTATATGAAATGTACTCTAGTATTCATCAAATGAATAGCAGATAATGATTTTTGTACTTAGTGCTGTGTTCTTGAATAGATCCTTTCACTTATTTTGGAAATAGTTCCTGATCTTCCTTCTCTGACCATGGTGTACGGGCATAACTGAGTGTTCAAGGCAGGTTGATCCTCTTACTTGGGGTTTTGTTTAATAAAAACTCCAGCTGTCTCCACGTTTCTGTGTGCAGAAGGTTGCAATGCCACACAGATGGCACACAGGTGCACACATGGTGCTGGTCTTCATTTGTCTCTGCAGCAACATGTCATCATTTGGGCTGAGCCAATCTACGGTCACTGAAGATCAACCAGGTTCCATCAGCATTTAAGAGTCTATGTAGCATTTTCTAGGTGATGACCAAATATGTTTAATAAAGCTGGTGTTAACACAGACCACTGTAGGAATCACTCTCTGGAGCTCTGGGGATGTTTTTATTGCACACAGCCCACTGAAAATGTTTACCACACAGTAACACCTCAGTTGCCATTGATACTCTTTGAGAAAGGATGACTGAAGGCTTCCTCTGTGGACTGATCTAACCCAGGTAAGATGGTACCAGGGGTTACTCTGAGCTGAAGTCAGCTACATTTCTTTCATTCTCTTGACAATCTTTTTTAACCCAGTGATTGGGATGGTGTTGGTGTTTTGTTCCAGCTGGAAATCTGACAAAGTGTCCCTCATGAGACCTGACCAGGGCATGGTGTGGATGGCACCTGTCCTGCCAGCAGAGCTGGCTCCAGGCATTGGTGGCTGCAGCTCAGGAGAGCACTGGGCAGTGCTGTTTAAGTGGCACCTTTGTCTTCAGTACCTTGTCACCCTATTGAGGGGCACCCAGCCCTGCAGCATCAGACGGGGGTGGAGATGAACAGACATGGGTAACACCTCTTTTCCAGTTTCTGTAGCACTTACAGCATCACATTGTAAAACCTACATACTAAGCTACATTAAAAATATCCCCTCATTTCAGTCTGTGAATTTTATGATCTTTTTCCTGGTAATATTTAATGCTAAATATCACTTTGTATGTTCAAAGCACATTTTCTGTATCCTCAGCTATAGCTATCTTCAGCATGTCTACAAATCAAATCCTAGGTTATCAAGTCAGCACCCAAAACAAAGGATATGAAACTAAGGGGTAGCACAATAAGAACTCCTCTACTGAAATCTTCTAGCAGAAGCAGACTCCATTCCCCAAGTAACAGAGTTCTGCTACTGTAACTGTAAAGCAATCCTATTTCTTCATGCAGTCGCCTGTGTCATCATTCACCATTCATTTTCCATCTTCTGCAACAATGGGAACAAGGGTCTGGCAGACAACAGATACTTCTGGTTCAGAAATTGTTTCATACCCACACCAGGCCCAAAAAATAAATATGCAGTGTTGTAAGTAAAAACTATGCTAAAAGCTAGAATTACAAAATTAGCTTTGTCAAGTTTTTGTGGTTGATCGTGCAATATTAATACTGTTGGAATGTACTTTTTTTCTGAATACAGATCCATTTATGTGTTCTACCTGTTTAGCAGCTCACACTCGATGCTGAGAAAAAATCATAGGAGATAAGAAAAACAGGGAAGTTAATTTGGACTAGTCCATGCAGGCAGCTGGAACATGCTGGCATTACCACTTCACTGCTATTTAGAAAGAGAAATGCCAACATAAAGGGTTCAAGGCCTTTTTTTCAGACAAACTCCTGGAAGCAATTATGTTGGGATAAGTAGAGGCCTACACATATGCTGTTTTATAAGAAACATTATAGTCCCTCTATAAAAGGCTCCTGGATGAGAAAATATGATTTGGTTTTATAAAAAATATCTGAAAAGTAGACCAAGTAAGTGATTGACTTTTCTTCAACTTCATGATCCATGTGTAGTTCTGGAAATACCATATCTAATCTTGCAGCAAAGATTAGATGTGGTAGAAATACTACAATGTGGCAGTTTCTACCACTGAAGAGACCAGAGAGAAAGAGAGAGAGGTGGGACTACCTGGTTCCAGGTTGTTTGTGCTGTACAACAACCACAAGTGTGTGGCAGCACTTTGTGTGCAGTCTGTTTCACTGTGTGCAGGGGGTCTCCAGTATATTCTGTGTAAGGTACTATCTTAGGGAGTTGCAGCTTTTTGCCCACTGATTGAGTCAGAGCTCAGAACCACTCTTCACTCTGGACACTCTCCAGACACGGCATCAGAACTGCAGTGTTACTGAATACATAAATGCAAAAATATTGAGGGAAAACTTGTGGACCAAGTATGCTGCTTACTAAGCCTGTTTGTCTTTCTAGACACCAGCAAAGGGTGATGAAAAGGACTCTTCTATTAAAAAAAACCCCACCCACCCAGCCTACTTGTGATATGTAAAGTTATTTCCTTTCAGAATCAGGTTGGCTATGTCTCTTTAATGTGCAGCACTGTGAACTTAAAAGAAATCTCATTATCAGCCTTCCTAGCCTTAAGCACTTCATCAAGTATTCCATGACTGCTGGCTTGCAGATGCTGCAGTTCAGGTGCTGGGTGGTGGGGTTTTGTTTGTGTTCCCTCAGGTCTTTTTCTTGTTTTTGTATGTGGCTATAAATATCTCACTCCTGAGAAAAGACATGAAAGTACTTACATAGACATTAATTAGACACCATATGATTTTTTTTTCTCAAATTCTGGAGTCACAAAGCATAAATTTTAATTATCTGTTTTTGTTTGGGGAATAGTAGTTTCTTCTTCAGGCATATATCAAGATGATCAGAAGCATGTACAATTTCTTCTCCAGAATTCTTGATTTCGCCTGGTCAACTTTTAATAAATAAGAAAACATTTATGCCTGAATCAAAGAGTTCTGCACCCCTGAGTAAAAGCTCCAGTTCTTCTGTTGTGGGTCTCAGCACAGTGCATCTATCATGTATTGTTCACAGAGATCCCCGAGATAGAGATCAAAAATGAGTATAGTTCATTTCAGTTAATTTCTTAGTATCTAAATTAAAGTCAGAAAACTAAATTCCAGTGTAGTCCTATACAACTGGCTAGGTAAGTAACTTTTTAAATATTTCCCTGCCCCAAAATAGATAGTAAATGAAACCATATCACTAGTTTAGACTACATCCAGAGAATATTACATGCTTGTGCTGTATATCCAGGCATAAAGGAGAAGATTCCTTTTTGCAAAATCCAAGCATGTGAGTTTAGATTGACTGGTGTGGTATTTTTGGGAGGTAGCTTTCTTTGCAGTAGAAGCTCGTAATGATCCACTGGTGTCAGAAACAGCTACAAATTGCTGAGACAGGGCTTTCAGACAGATGATCCATTGAAGCCATGATTCACTGTTTGCAGTACTTCAGACTTCAAAACTACTTCTTGCAGTTCCACTCCCATCAGCATGCAGGAAACAAATGCAGGGCACAGGACTGTGTGTAAGGACTGCACTCCACAGCTGCAGAACTTCCTCTGTGCTGAAGCTTTGGAAATAGCTGTGTGGAGGAGGAGAATTTTGCAGAGACATCTGAAGGTATCCTAATGACTTTTGGCTTTTGATGTGCTTAGGTTAACCCAATTCAGATTCTCAGTACATACAAAATATAAGGAGATCTTTTAATGTTTAGTTTCTTTGGTTTCTTTTATTCCCTGTTTTACTTCTCTGGGTTTTTTTTTGTTTTGTTTTGTTTTTTTTTTTCTTTCTGCTTAGTTTCTAAAGAGTCAAGGCTTAGATATCTGTGTCTCTTCAATAATTATTTGATTTGTTACCAAGTTTGAATTAGAATTGGCTCAGGTCTCAAATATATTTGAGTTTACTCAGAGGCGAGTTCAGTTTTGTAAAACAGGCAGCTGAGAGAAGAAAGAAATCAAAATTGGTGACCCCACACTAAAAACTACAAGAGCTCAGCTCTTATTAGGTGTCAAGGAGTCTGTCCAGGGAAGAGAGCAGTATCTGTCAGCACCCAAACCATTATAAAAGCTTCCATCAAAATTCTGTATAGATAGAAAATGGGGGAATGACAGACACTTGGTGCAGAGAGCATTGTACCACTGTCATTTCTTTGGCCAGTGTGAAAGCAGGAATGAACCATTACATGTGACACGTGCCCTCCTTTCCTTTCCACCTTGTGCCGTCCCAATGTCCCCCAAGCTGCATCCCTGAAATTTAATTCCTCCCTCCCAACTAACGCAAGAGAATTTTATGAATTCAGATTTGAATTTTGTGTATTTGCCATCCAAAACAGCATTTTAACTACCCCCTGCCTGCTCTGACCAATACGTACTGTAAAAAAGGTGTCCTGTGGTCATATGCTATTTGCTATTTTAATTTGATGGCAGATGTTCCTGCACTCCCCTAAGGCTGGCTGTGTCTCTTTCACACTTGGCTTTCATTTGCCTTTCCAGCCTGTATTCATATCAGGAAGACATTTGTCTGAATTAGTGGCACACCCATCCCATGACTGTAAATTGGCATTCTCACTAGTTCTTAGCTTAAATTAAAAGTTCTCTGTTTCTCATAAATATTCTAAACCTGCTTTTATAAGCTTTACATCTTTATAGAAATATAACTCTGGATTGTGATGAATGGCTTTTGGGGTCCTTAACACTTAATGATCTGGCTGTCATAGAACCTGAAAGAAGAGTAGTTATAGCAATATTTTGAAGTTAGAAATTACTACTGTTAACAGTCCCAGATTACTAAAGAATATGGTTCAATCTGAAGGAACAGGTGCCTCTTGGCAATGAATGCCATACAAATGACTCAGTTTTAAGCTGCTTTAGTGATCAAAGAATAAACTGTTGGGCTCAGAGAGAGAACTGGTGGTCACTCAGTGCGCACTCTGTTTTTCCTCTTTGTAATTTTGCAAATGATGTGAGAGCAGATCTAGAATGTTGGAGAGGTATGAAGAATACATGGATGATTGTGGAAGTGCTGGCTACTCTGGTCACAGATGTCTTTGGGTAAGGCCAACATTTAAAGCCATATTAAAGGCATCTCAGTGAGTATTTGAATTTCCAAGGCATTGAGGAACAATATGTTGCACCTGTGGAGAAAGAGCAAGAACACCACTGACCAAGTGGCTGTTTTCAGGTGCGGAGTCATATTTTTATGGAAGTAAAGGGCCAGTCATCCATTTCCCAATTTATTTTTTTTTAATATGGCTATACCTTGAAAGTCCAACTTTTCCATGACTGAAACTGAGTTTGAGCCATGTGTTCTGTGACTGTCAAAACTGTGTTATTCTAAATGCTCTGTCAGTGTTTCCGTCAGATCCTGTCAGCGCTTCTGTCAGATCCTGTCAGCAAAGAAAGCTATCTCTATCTTATCCTATGGCACACGTGTTGGTCATTGACTGTGGGTACACTGGCCACAGACCCTCTGATCACTTTCTTCCATCCAGCATCTCTTTTGCTACATTCCTGTCTTGCACCAGCTGTGCTGTATCACCATCTTTGCCTTCTCATCCCAACCCTCTTCCCTTGCCCCATGCTCTCTGACCAGACACCTCCAGCCTGTTCCTTCCTTGGGTGATTATTTCTTCTAGGTTTCCCTGAAGCAGCAACAGGGTCCAAAATAGTAAATGAGAAACTTGCTGAGGAAAACCACCTCAGTCAGCCCCAGACTAGCAGAGAATCACTGAAGGCAGGATCTTTGAAACACCAAGCTATGAAACTCTATCAAGACCAAAGTGATCTTGCTAAGGCTCATAATTCATCCAGGCTGAGTTGGATTTCCAGGGTGGCTAAAGCACTCCTGCCAAATTTCCTGCTTTTCCTCCAAAGTACTGGGCCTTTGGGACTGTCTAAAGATGAGGTTGCCATTCTTTTTAATGTGAGGGAAACTTATACTTGTTGAAGAGCAAAAGCTTTTGGCTGAAATTTTTATATACAGTCTGAGACAATTCTTGATACAAGCACACATGCATCACATATCCAGCCTTAGGCAGACACCTGCCATGGAAAATGTGAGCCCTGGTGGCTGAAGACTGACAATGGCATCAGCAATGGAAAATGTGGTCTAATAGCAGGAACTATCAGGCAGCATTTAACAGGTGAGTTTTCCCAGTGCCACCCTAAATTATCCCGCCACTGCAAAACTTTTAAAAGATTCAATAAAGTTATTTGTTCTTTGCAGTAATTTTCCTCTTTAAGACCTTTGGCGTGCTCTTGTTCATATAAAATAACGATTTACGGAAATAGAGGAAGTTGAAATCCCACCCATCCTTTTCTCTCCTGGTTTATTTATTTTCCATGTGAGATTAATGAGTTTCCTGCAACAGGGCTAGATCCGCTCACACATTGTGCAGATAACTTAATATTTATTTCCTTTTCCAAAGGCGAGCAGACACCTTCATGTTCCCTGGTTTTTAAAAGCAGACAGTATGTCAAACAACACTTAAATCAACTGTCCTAAACTATAAAATGTCAGCTTTACATTGCTGACTGGAGTTAAATAGACTGGTCAATCAGGGTGAGCTGGATGCTAACATGGAAGCTTAATTTAACTGGCTTCATTTTTTTTACCAGCAGATATTTTGGAAAGAACACATCTGCCTATTTAAGGGACTTTCGTTTAGTGCCTGTCTGGTGTCAGGCTCCACTGCTGTGTGCAGTGAAGCTCACAGAAGCTGGTTTCCTATGGATTTCTCTCCCACATCCCCTATCCTCCCAGTTCCTTCCTGCACCCAGTGCCATTGCTCCTTCCTGTGATGTCTCCAGGTGGTGCCTGAGGGAGTCTGTCTCTGGCAGACTGGAGGCATCCTGGTGCAGCTACACTCGATGGACCCCCTCTCCAGTGGGTGCTGTTCCCTTTGCCCAGCTGGGGAGGCCTGGCATTCATCTCTCCCAGACACAGCTGCCAGGTTTCACTTTTGGACTTTCTCTGTCGCACACCAGGAAGTGGACAAGTGGCAGGGGGCGGGAGGAAGGCTGGGGAGACGGGATGGGGAGATGGTGTGAAGACACATGCTACATTTCCTAGGGAAACCAGGTTAAAAGGAGCTCCTTATTGCCAGAGCATTACGTAAAAGAGATGAGAAATGCTGTGTGTAACTTGGTTCAAGAGGCAAAGGATATTTGCACTGTTATTTAATTTCTTCTTCCAGGGTCAGCTTCAGTGAGCCACTTACAGGTCCTTCCTCTCTCTCTAGTCAAGTCAGCCTTAATAGCCAAGGAGAAAAATAACCATTCTCTTCATGTATGATTTTAAATTTTCTGTTTTAAAAGGTAAGCTGGACAAGTAATGTGAAAAAGTTACAGCTGTCTTAGGCCCCTGAGTTTCTAACTCCCTGCTGTTGAAGTGTGAATTGGGGCAGTGCAGCAGCAGTTGGTGGAGCTGTGCCAGGGTAAACGACGGGAACTATTCCAACCATGTGTGCAAACTCCACCAGAGATTTACTCACCTTCTGAAACCAAAGAGCTGAAAGTTCATTCCAATTTCACTTATCTGCCAAGGCTGAAGTTCAGTAATTCATATTTTTACATTAATAAATAATGAAACAGCTATACCAGAGCAGGGAAGGCTTTGATTAAGCATTTTATAGCAAGTAAAAGAAAAACATTGAATCTTGTGCTCAGGAGCTGGCAGCTACGAGAAGCAGGAATGCCTTGGTTCAAACATGTCTGTATATACTTTAAAAAAAAAGGTGGGGAGAAACAAAAAGAAACCTGGGGAGTTTAATTCTTTCCTATGACTTTACAGGCAGTACAATAAGCCTGGCACTTCAATAAGGGAACTGTCATAGATACAGCTTTCTTTGTCTGTGCTCCCACTGTCACAGACAAAGAATAAGAGAGCCTCTGACTCATAGCACTGGAGCAACATGTCCCTTATCTGACACCCCAGTCTCAGCTAGAATGAATTTTTCAAGGCACATACTAACTGCAATTGAGAATTTGAGAGCAAGTAACAGGCAGGCAGTGTTACTACTGCATTACCTGTAAACCTTGTACTTCAGAGGCCTGTGTTTGAAAAGCAGACTTGCTATTCTGACCAGTATGAGGACTAAATGTTGCATTCAATACTCACAGAGAGCATTCTGCATGTTCCAAGGGTCCTCTGGATCTCAGTCCTACTCCATTAGAGGAAGGGGCAGTTTTGGAGCTCACACTTTGCACCCCCCTAAAAAGGGGCCTCCTCCCTCAGAAACAACAGGCAGGAGGAAATCAGAACAGGACAACTAATTTCCCACTCGCACTTTTTAAAAGAAAACAAAGCACAAATGATTGCAGAAGTTCAAAGAGAAGACTGTAAAATCTTTCAGAATTACCCTGAGGCTCCCAGGAAGAATAAGGTCTGACAGGCCTCATAGGTTTTTTGAAGTCAGGCAGGGACTAAAAAAGATGAAAGTCTGTCATGTCTCCTTTTCTCTTTTCCATACTCATCAGTAGCACATGAATGAGAATGAATGGAGCGGCTCAAGAATGTTGCTGCCACAGAGGTACAGGTTGGGAGAGGATTTCTCATTGAGAAAATAAGTATTTTTTTGCAAGAAATACACCATCCAAATTCCAGAGATACAACAGTGCTCCATAAAGGAGATTTTAAATATTTTCCCCATAACAAGCCATTTAGATTTTTCCTCTTTAATTACAGGTTTTTGGACATAAGTTCTCAGGCATTTTATTTTTAACATTCTAGAGTTGCAAATGAAGATCGATGCAACATAAAAAATTTATTTGCTCATTTTACATCTGGCTTCAGACTTTGTTTTTAGTAACCTGAAAATTTTCATTAACTTGTTCTTGAAATGGCTGCAGTGGACTGTGAGCAGAGTCCACAAGCAACAGGAGGCAGATGCAGCCCATGAAAAATGAACTCAGGTCAGGAGTTGGTGAACTCTGGTCACTGAAGACTTTATATATTCTTATGTGACTAGTTTCCATATCTCTTTTGCCTTGAGATTACACTTAGCTAAATTCCTAATTTATGGACTACAGAATGGCTCCATTACATTTCCTCTCCTCCTAGCCACGTCACTCTTGGACTTGCACTGACGTAGTTTGAAAAAGAGATGGACTTTGTTCCCTTCCCACCTAATTTTTGTAGCCTACTGACTTACAGTCATTGGAACTGCTGACTTAGTTTTTTTTCCGTTGAGAAGGGAATCAAAGTGGTAGCTTATTTCCAGAGCAAGAGCCCCAGCCTCTAGGCTGTGAGACAATCCTGTGTGGGTTGAAATGAAAGTTACCACAGTTGCTGCTATCTTAGGTGGGAAGAAAGCATGGACCTGCTCAGTTTGGCAAGGCGGCTGCATCTCTGGACAAGTGTGATAACAGAAGTCTGGGTAAAAATGATGCTCAGGTGCCCATAAACTCAGGCACATAAACAGGTGTTTTGTGATTGGTCTGAGGCATTACAGATTCTCCCAGGGTTTGCTTCAAGCACGTACAGCTTTTTCTTGGACCTCTCCCACTAAGGTTGTCCTGCCACCCAAGTAGTGAGCCTGAGAGTCCTCTCTGCCACTGCAAACAAGATTCAGGAGTTCTGTCCTCTACTGCAGGCCAATGCTCAGGACTGGAAGCCTGCTCTGCTGTGACTATCTGATGACACCAGTGCTGGTAGTGGCTCTTTCCACATTTCCAACCACCAGATTTGAAGACTTGTCAGAAACAGGTGTAAACATTCATCTCTAGGAAAAAGGACTGAGAGAGGCTTTTTTTCCCCTGAAAGGACAAAGCTGAAGGTACTTTATGGGAATAGAAAATAATTGCAAGGCTCCACCTTGGTATAGGATTTCTGGCATCCAAAACTTCCCTGGGTCCCCTAAATGCTGGAGGCTAGAGGGTCTCATGCTTGTGTGTACTTGATCTTCACAGACAAGCAGGAAAGAATTTTTCAAACATGAATTTGTGAAGTTTCTTATACTTTCTAGATTTGTGGCAAAGTATATCAAGGTTCATGCAAGGAATGTTTTATCTTATTGTCAGTAGGCAAAAGTATTCCTAAGGGTATATGACGAGATTATTGTGGTGTGGAGGCTGGCAGGTTTATACCTGTAAAACACTGGCAAGAAGTGCTAAAGGAGGACTTCAATGTGAAATATGAAATTGATTTGGCATTCCCTGTGAACTTAGATTCCCCTAGCTATGTTCTATACTTACTGTCACAGATTCATATCATAGGAACAAAAAAAGAAAAAATAAAGTTAAGGAAGAAACAGTGGAAGTTGAAAGAATACTATAATTGCTCAGAAGTGACCAGGAGAAAAGAAAAAAAAAACCTCTTCCTTTCAATTGCTGCTTCTTTAGAGATGCTGCTTTAGAAGTAAAATGCTTTTAACAGAAATTTGATAATTGCCAATATCCCTTGAAGGTCTTTTCCACTAGCTTCAAAGCTAAAAAGTAAATTAAAGACTCATACATGACATGAGCTGACATTTATCTTGAGCTCATTTGACATGAGCAGGCTGGAGCTCCACCAAATGCTATTCCAGTGTGGCTACACACGAGCTACAAGAGCTTTCATAATCAGCCAGGAAACATGGGCAGTCCTGGCAAGTCACTGAAGCCAATTTTTGTTCTGTTCAGACCCACATTTCCCTGCTTCCTTGGAAAGGAGTAGGGCACGACATCATAGCTGCCACGGGAAGACACATCCTCCTCTCTCCATCCATTTCTATCAGTTCCCAAATGGTTGCACTCATCATCAAAACATTATTCATCAGAAGTTTGCCACATCCTCAAAACACCAAACTTTTTGTTTGTAAAAAAGGCAATTAAATACAGGTGTAATTTACCTTTTTTAAAAAAGAAAGCAAAGGCTTACCCAAAGCAGGATCTAGCTGGGGCTTAGGTAGCCCAGGTTCCTGTCCTGCTAGGCCCTCTCCCAGGTTCCTGTACTGCCACACATTTTGCTCCTGGTGCAGTCTACAGCTGCAGGCTCTACACATCACTGAACACAATGTGCTGGACAGCTTTTGCCAGCAGGGAGTGTGATTTGCATGCTTAGAAACAGAAAGAAATATTTCCTTCTCCTAACTACGGTAATAGATTTTCCTGATTTAGGCAACAAAGAGAAAATAAGCTCTGCAGATGTTACAAGCAAATACTGACTGCTTCCTCTTTGAATTCCCACTGTCATTTTGCCCAAATGCTGCTTTCTTGCTTCTTCTGGTGGCAATCACCCACTTACCTTAACAACTAGGTGACTATCAGACAGGAAACCACCCACCTCAAGGGTCACGTCTACACCAGCAGTGCTTCAGTTTATTCTGCAGTGGGACACAATGAGATCTGACACCACAAGAGATGAGGCCCTGGGACATGGGATGCCTTTGGTCCCATGGCAGGGAATTTGTGTGCTACAGCAGGGAGGTATGGGAGCTGCCTGGGGTCAAAGCCCCTTTCTGCTGAGCAGTTTACTCTGTTAGATGATACACCACAGAAAACCCATCCAGTTTTGCAAGAGAGATACAGCAGAGGTGGACTCTTGTAGCTTACATGCAAACATCTCTCGAGGTGTTTCACAAGTGTAAGATACAACTGAACGGGTCAGTGACAACAGGATGAGGACATGGTACTGCTTGTCCATTGCCTGGGAAGGAAGTTTATGTCTGTATGTGGTACTGTGGGTCACAGGCAATATGAAGGCAGAGCTTTCTGGCAAGGGAACAATGCAATTTACATCTCCACAAAGGACAGCAGTGCTCAGTTTTGTGTCAACATCAATCACTGTAAGAAGCCAAGGCACTAAGGGATCAAGACTGGCACGAGAACTTCTTGGAAGTCCCCCTTCCCCCTGGAGCTGTGCTGCTTGCAGGAAGAAAGCCTGAACCTACAAGAAGGCTGCTGTGGAAACCCTTGAGAGGCCTCGAGAGCAACCATGTGGAACCATGAACTCACCATCTTGATAGCCAGAGGACAGATGCAGCAAGTTTGGAATATTCTGTGCAAGCTGCGACATGTGAGTCCAGCCTGACTGTTTCTGTGCAGTGGCCCTTCACCCACGAGTTCCTCTCCTCTGGTGTGATCCCCCAAAAGTGCTTGTAGCCAAATCTGCAGTGTAGGCTCCATTAATACAGTATTTCTGAACTGGCTCAGTATTGTGTTTACCTCCTGATGATCTGCACCTGTTCTTGCTGACTGGAACCAGTAGGTTTTCTTGCAGCCATTCTCACACCCACTGCTTGTTGTTGATAAGGATTTGAAGGATGCCACACAGCTCCTTAAGGATATCACTAAAGATGACTAAGTTAGCAGAGCTGTTCTCTTTATTTGTTCAGTAGGAAAAACAACAAAAGAAGACAAGATATAACAGGTAGAGAAATCTCAAATGAAAAACAATCCTGGACCTGCAGAAAAAGACCATCTGTGGAGCAATACAAGATACTGCAGTCAGGCTGTCTGCAGGTTTAAAACATGATTCGAATCCTGCTTTTTCACTGTCATCAGTCAGCTGGAGGAATGAAACTGCTAGTGGCCAAAGCAAGGACCAGATTGTGAAAAGATTTTAGGTGCCTTCACATGCAGGTAGACACCCCTCAAGGCTTTACAAGTTTCCGTGCAGTAGAAACCAATTTCACTGAGCTGCTGAACACCTTTAGGATTATGGCCATGAGTGACATATGCAGTACTACAGGATGAGTTGTAAAAGATTAACATTTAACATGTGTGTTCCCTGATCCCAGAAACAGCAAGGAAAGTGTCAGATCAGGAAGGGCAGAGGAATCCCAGATGGCAAAGGAATCGCAGGTTGACGAGGGAAGTCATACTGCTCTGCCAAGCAGGAGCAGTTTGCTGCTCTGCCCTCATATTTATCTCAAACTCACCATTTGCTTGTTACAAACACTGTTCAGTCAAATGTGTCATTCAGGAGAGAAGAATTTGATCTACTTGCAATAAGAATTTGTCACTTGAGAGGTGTCTGAATTCCTTGCTGGATTCATTTGCATGTTTTACCAGTCAATCAGTGACAGTTCTGCCACAAGAATATTTCTCTTACTTAACAGAACTTGTCACTGGCAAGAAACATCTTTAAACCATCTTGTGTGTGTTTTAACATTGTAAGTGAAAAAGCAGTCATTTACTTCACAGTGTTCACTTTGAATAACTTAAACATCACAATAAAGGATGTACAAAAAACGTGTTGTGTTTTATTGCCTGCAAAATCTAAATATTTTTCCCCTGGGAGCAGGGGATGATGACCTGAGCAGTGTTTTTGACAGCTGTATGTGCTGAATCGCTCTTTGGAGGAGCCAGGTCTATCCATCAACTCTAGAGGGAAGCAAAGACAAAGTGGCATCCTCTGCCCGTGTTTAGGTGGGACGGATGCAGGTCCTGCTGCACGCTTTGCCCTTCCATTGCCCGTTCTATCTAAAGGTCGCAGGAATTCTGCCCTCCCGGGAGTGTCCTAAATTAAATTTCTTACAGCATGATGGGGGTGCAAATTCCAAAACCGTAGACAGCCATAACCAGGAGCTCCAGGAAAGGCTGCTATGAAATGTTTCACGCTTATTTTCCCAAATCCAGGACCGCCCTCTCCTGGCGGGCCGGGCGCGCTGCCCGGGCCGGGCCAAAGCGCACAAAGACACAGAGCCCGGGGATTTCTCCTTACCCTGATGTACCCAACGCCGAGACTTCCCTGCCGAGCACAGAATCTCCATGGCTACCCTTTCAGACATACTGAGTGTCAGAATTAAATGCCTGAGGCGGCAGAAACACAGCGCGAGTGACAAAATGAATTGTTTAATCTGCCTGCTTGGTAGCAGATAAACGGCAAATCTGATTTTATCTCTTCTTAGTGAAGTGGAAATTACGGGGATGAACAAACTCCTAAAAATAACAGAATAGCTAAAAGCTCTGCTTTCTCTAGAGTAAATGTAGCCCTTTGGGGAAGTGCAACAAATACCATCTGTGTTTCCAAAACTCCAAAGTTAATTTGTTGCAGACGTCTCCTTATTTACTGAAAATGGACATATTTTGTGTGGCAGAACAACATCTTGCAGTGATGAAAACTAACCCAAATACTCCCATCCAATTAACTCCAAAGGGGGGTTTACCTGAAAAAGCTCAATTTAAAAGATCACGTTGTTTAAATTAGCCATCAAACCTATCTGTTGGGGGTTTTTAAGTTAGTTTCATACACATATTGACAGCTGTTCACAGAGGAAGCTGAGAAGGGAAACTGTGAAGGAGTTATGACATTTATGACAGATATCTTTTTCTGATTATCAGACAAGAAGTGTAACTTACAAATAGCTAACACCTTGGGGAGGTTTCTTCGGAATGGATAACTCTACAGGCTTTCCTGACAATCTGTTCTTGTCCCTTTTAAGCACTTCTGTTGCTTGCAGTTCATGTTCAGTGTAAGTGAGAATTTAGAAGATACGCTTTTGCATCAAAATATTTAATTGGAATTTAAAAAGAATTCAGAGTATAATTCTGAGATGATGCAAATGAATATTTGCTTTAAAACAGCATATCTGACAGAAAGCCAGGGGAACCTGGTACAATACTTCAGCTGACAGCACCTAAACATCTTTGTTTTAAACTATGGCTGGAATTGGGCCATGAATACAGAATACAGATGGAAATGTGGATCTGAAATTCTCCAGTGTTTGGTGTGCAGTTTGGGTCTGTTGCAAAGACAAGTCTGGAACTAGATTTTAATCTAACTTTTTTGAAGCATAGTAGGTCCCTGAATGTTACCCTGTGAAATTCAAAAAGGGAGGCAGCACAGGGAAGCTGAGGCACTGTGGTGGTGTGATTTTATATTTGACTGCAAAGATTTAATACGTCTGTTTTTCTTGCACTGCTTGGACTCTGAATGACTGAGAGCTCATCCAAACATCAACTGCTCCTAGAGCAGCAAAAATCCCCTGGAAGAGTTGTTACTTCACTTTTTCTCCCATACAACTGGGTTATGAGAATGCAGAAAATGTGGAGTCATTTGGGCAAGCAATGATGCAAACACAAAGAAGCGAGCCCTGGAAGGCAGCGCCGTGGCAGAGGGGATGACAAAGCCAGGCACTGTCACTGCTGAGATGGGTTCAGTGCAGAAAAATGTTTCTGGAATGCATATGTGAGTCCTTGTCCCTGGCTCTTTGTTTGTGAGCTTAAATCAATACTGCTGCAACAAAGATTCCCAATAAGCTGAAACAAAATAAAACGTGCATTCATGGGAGCATTGCCATTCCAGAGAACACACTTCCCAGTTAAAATGAAGGTCAGTCATAAATTACATCTCTGATTCCCTCAGGATTTCTCTCTCTTGCTCTGTTTTGGCAGTTTAAGACCCCTTTGATATTTGAGCAAGGCCTTTCCCTTTGCACATCTGATCTAGATTACGGTTTATGGCAATGGTAATTCGTTACCTCCCCAAGGCAGCAGTTCTGAGAAGGAAAGAGAGTACACTATGATTGTTTAGGAGAGAGGCACACTGTACAGTTTTAACCATTTCTCCATTTTATAGCTGTGTCTCTTCCCCACAGACTGTGCCTGCACACAGCAACACCATGAGCTCCTCCCAGGGGAATGCCCCACATCCATCAGACAAATAACTGCATCTGGAATATGCACAAAATATCAGGCTGCATATTTATTGATCAAAACAGTGACCTCTGAGCAATAAAGTTGTGGTTTGGATACATTTTTAGATGCTGTTTTGTGGTGAACACAGACTAATGAGGTACCAATAAGCACCCAAGTTTTTATTCCAGCTGTAAAGGTCTCAAGGGTTGCCCTCCCCACCTCTTTCTTATTTTACAAAATGAAGAGGAATGTTCTTGCTCAGTTTCAGGAATGCACGTCTATATTTCTTCATGGATCAACTTTGTGGCAGCCAAAAATACACTGAGGGAACAGGATGAATGAAACTAGGGTTTGCATGGCTTTTATGTGTACGCAAAAGAGAGGCAAATGTTCCAGTTGAAAGTGTACTGAGAGCATTTGCGACGTGAAACTGGCAGAAAATGTTGGATGTTTATGTGCTTTTTCCTGTGGATGGTATGAGGCTTTTTGAGGTGATTACCATTGCAGTAAGATTTTTTATGTCAGTTTGTAACATACACTTCATTCTTTTATTGCTTTCACTTCTCTGGCTTGGTTCTACCGACAGTTCCTTGGGTTCATTGAGGATTTTCACAGTTGGCAATGTGAGAGGCTATTGAACATGCCTTTAGCACCATCAAAATGTTCCTGGATAAAATATACTCTTATAGACTTGGGGGAAGATTACAAAATTATTTAATTGCCCTCCAGGCACTAAAAATACTACCCTGTTAGTGAAGAGAAGTGATGAGTACATCTCTTTCGTAAAGGTGATCACAAATACTGCACTGGGAAGTGCAGGCAGCTGGCAAGTTTTGCAAGTTTGATTCTGGTGCCTGGCAGAAACATGACCGGCAGAATTGCTAATGATATTTTATTTTTTTGTTTACTTGTATAATACATTTTTAAAAGCTTAAATGCATTTTTAAATAGGCCCATGTACATTTTCAATGGGACTTTCAAAGTGCAGTAGGGCTTTCCAGGGACACACTGTATTTTGCTGTGAAGATACCAAGGAAAAGTGATGAACAAAGGACATTCGTAACATTTCCCCTGGAAGAAGAACATTTCCTAGCTCATCATACATAAGATTTTCATAAAAGTAATGCAAAACTTCCACAGAGCAGGAGAGGAACACAGCCCTACCAGCTCTTGCAGTGACAAAGCCAGGCACAGCAAACTTGCTTGAGGAGACCTTTATAACCCAAAATTTACACTTAGTTAGCATTAAGGAAGGATCCGTCTCCTCTGTTACTTTAATTAGACTTCTAATATTAACTTGGAACACACAGCTTGTGGAGAATATCACGTGAAGGAAAGAAGAGTTTATTGCATGTGTTTGTCCATTTTCACTGATATTAAAGGTTGAAGAGATGGGGGCCCTCCAGTCTGAGGCAGGGGGAGGCCCAGCACTGCAGCGCCAGCAGCTGGGTGGGTGCCCAGCCTCCCGTGGGGAACAGTGTTAGGAAAGCTCTCCTTCACTGTGCCACTCTCTCATAAATCAGCCTAATTACTCTAATGAGGAGAGCTGCATCCCTCTGCTGCGAGCCCTGCTGGTTTACAGAGAGGGGGAAGTAAATAAAAACGAACAATGTTGGCTGCTGCTGCAGCAGGGACACAGGGAGGGAGAACAATAGTCTTCAGTCTCCTCTCTGCCACCGCCCCGTTAGGAGGGAAAAAGGAGATGGCTTCGTGCACGCCCCTGGAGTTATTCCAGATCAGGACAGAAATCAGGCGCTGGGCTTGGCAGCATCTGCTGAAGGAAAAAGCACATAAAACAGAGGGCAGAGACATGTTATTTTCCAGGCTCTGAGAGAATGTTGCTCAGGGAAGAAAAAGGATGGGATACAAGGCTTTGCAATGCCTGTCTGAGCAACCAGTGCACTATAAATACTGACCTGAGCTCTAACAGCAGCATCAAGTCTTTACGCCTTTGGATTTCTTTAGAGTAAAGGTGGATTTTTTTGTCTCTAAAAAGGATGTATTTTGGTTCCTCTTCTTGCTTTGTATATAAGCATTTTTTTTGCAATTGCAGAAATTAGAAACTTGTTTTTGTGTAATGAAATCTTAATTACTACATGAATCTGAGGGCTGAGGCTTTAAGCAAACCACAAAGATCTCCATAAAAATAGGAGAGGCAAAATTATGTGCAGCTCTACTCATTGTTGTCTATATTTTTGTCATGTTTCCTCTATTGTCCCCTCTTTATGATGACTGAAACAAATCATTCAGTTCTAGATTGCATAATATGACACCCACAAAGCCTCCTTGCTATTGTTTGGGCCAAATCAAAAGCATTTATAAAAATAATTGTGGAATGGCATCAAAATTCATGTTCATTTTGCCAAGGATTCAATTATTTCTATTGTGGTAAGTTTTTCTTCATGTTAGATACTAAATTTAAATGTTTAAAAAAAAAAATTGAAAAATTATACCATTCTGGCAGTTCTTCTGATGTTCTCCTCTCAGAAAAATTCCTCTGGATGTTGTCAGTTGCTTATTCGCTCTTGATCAGAGTTAGTTTTATTAAAATGTTTTCGTCCTGCCCTTTATACAGCATACTTACTCCTATCTTTAGCTTCAGTCTGATAAATTGTTCCATTTCTAAATCACATCTTCAGTCTTCAGCTGGATGTTGTGACGATAGTTTTGGCCTTTCAGACTCCAAAGCAAGCTCTGCAAGTAGTACAAACCCCTCCTGTGCAGTCATCTTCCCATTTACCTTTCCCGCATTCACTTGCAGGGAATAAATACATTGTGATATTAGCAGATCCCTTGGAGCCTCTTTCAGCCCTGAAATTGCTTGTTCCTCTAAGATTCTTGGTTCTGGGAAGCATCATGTCAGGTTGACACTTCTGACAGAGGACAGGCCATGTATTGCTGCTGCATGCTCTCCTGCTCCCAGGAGTCAGCAGCCCTCCTTGCCCTGCCATCCCATAGGGCTTCCAGCTTCTGCTGCTCTGGAAGCTCCAGAATTCCATCTCCAAACCACACCTTATTCCCTGACACCTGCAGGTCACATTGAGGTTGGACTAAAAGGGGCTTCCCTGACAGTTCTGAGTAACCCATAATGACTGTGGAAAGCTGGGTGTAGTTGCTAAAGGTGCTAAGAGAGGAATTTAAATACACATATACAGAAAGCCACTTATGTCCTACAGCCACAGGTTATGGGGGGCTTTCTTAGAGCCATCATTGCATCTGACTTGACTGAAGTACAACATGCATGGTGTGAAATTTTCAATAGGACTTTGACCATAACCAGCTTCAGGCACTGAAAAAGATACACATCAGGCCAAGCATGAAGTGTGAGACTGCTGTTAAATCATGAAAAAGATTTAGAATTATTTATATTTGCATTTCTGAACGTTTCTACTTGCTTTTGCACTTCCAGCCTTTTCTTTACATGAAACAGAAATATAACTTCAGAGGGTAGGGGGAAAAAAGACGAAAATGTCCTGCTTTCAGGAGCCAGGCCTTTGAGAAATGCATGCAGAATCCTGAACCTTAAAAAACCGGGCAACAGCAAGCAGAGCACAAGACCCACAGTGACTCTTGTGGCATAAAATCCTTGGGCACCTATTAAATTCTAAGTAATATCTCAAAACTCATTCCAGAATTTTAAGATTAATTTTTGTTACCTTCTTTGCTCTTAAACAGGCCACAGCACAAGAATCAAAAGTCTACATTCTGAAATTCAGTAATACTGTACTTTAGTTAGTTTAAGGGGATTTGTGCTCCTGCTAATGAGATTATTTTAACTGCAAGTTACATCATAGCTTCCCAATGTAACAATCCCAGCGTAGCAGAGGGAGCATCAAGTAGCTCAAGCAGTTATTATTTATTTAAAAGACACTTAGATGTGGCACTCAGGGACCTGGTTTAGTGGTGGGCTTGGCAGTTCTGGGTTAATGGTTGCACTCGACCATCTGGGAGGTTCTTTTCAGTTTAAATGGTTCTGTGGCTTTTGATACCTCTTTAAAACATTTGGCTGTGCTCTCCCATCACACAGTCAGATGCAGAAGTTTTTCGAAACAAAGGCAAGTTCCATGTAAGGCAATATGCAACTTTTAATTTAAATCTGCAAAGTCAAATTACACTTCTCAATGTTTGGCTGCTTCTGACTTTGCCAACACCTGAAACTACAAAACACTTATTAGCTAATTCAAGTTCAAAGGTCATATTAATGTCTGAGAACCAAGCCTCACTCCAGCTACATCAGTGTGATAACACATGTAGTAATACATGGCATAGTAAGCCATGGAAAAAACCTTTTACTTAGGAGTTATCCGTAAAGTTTATACCTGAGTAACAACACACTTCTATAAGAAACATATAATATATATGCAATATAACTAACAATGTACACTGCTTTATTCAGTTTTATTTTATTCTAAAATAACAAAAGGAATTTCAGACTGAACAGGTCTGAGACCAAAAATCCATGTTTTGGACAGGCAATACTTGCAGCCAAGAAAGTGCACGTAAGAGTGTAGTTACTGAAGTATAGAAGGTCTGCAAAGACAAGCAAAACCCAACATTTTGTTGTTTCTCTTTTCCTTACAATGCCTGCTTTCTTTTAGAATTTGCATTATAAAATTGTTTTGAAGAAAAAAATAAATAAAGCTGCCATGGAGCAGCTTTAGCTGCCTCCTACGTGGAACTAGCTTTTCTTGAAGCAAATTATTGCATTTATTATTATTCAGTCAGCCCAATAATGATGTAGGAGGGAGCAAGTCAAAAGGAAGAAAAGCCCTCTCACTTGCTCTTGGAGGCAACCTCATTTGATTCAGACCATGGCCAGCAGTTTTGTCCTTTTGTGCTTTTCCTTGTCTTTGATGGAGGCCACTACCAGATACTGCCCTGCCCCAGGTTCTTTCACTACGTTATCAGAAGTTTGTCCTTTCTTTGTCAGAAATGAAACGATGCGCTCTAATAAAACAGCATCAGATCCGGAGGAGCCACTTTGTCACCAAGACTTTGCTATCAGTAAATAAAAATGGAAACCTTTATGCAAACCAGCAGGACTTTAGCCAGTGGGAAAATAACTGAGTTACTGTCCTTGTTCAAAAGCTATTTGTGTTCGGACACTCCAGACAGCAGGAAAACCAACTGCTCCCTAAAACATTGGAAAGGTCTGTGCAGACACTGCTGGTACCCAGAGACTTCACAGCATGAAGACTTTTAATTGCCTCTCCTTCCTCTCTGCACACAAAGGCATCTGCAATGTTTATCTCCAGCACATCTTAGTGGGGAATAGATTAGGCTGCAAAATAGAGCAGGACTGCAAAGAAAATTGCTGAATACATACAATGCCTTGACATAACTTTTTCCAACTTGCATTAGTGTGCCATACTCCACTCTGTCGTAGCACGTATTCATTAATTTGCAATACAGGTCACAGTCAGAGCTTTGAAGACACAGGCGACATATAACAGCTTCCTCAGTGTGATCATTATCTGCAAAATCCAGCACTCTATTCCTTTTCCTCTTTCTAATTTCACGTTATAATCTGTTCTTGAACACAGAGCACACATTTCTGGAACAAACTCATATCACAGCCTTACCATTAATTAAATTACAGCATCTCATATAGACCTTTATCTGCAGAAGGTTATACTATTTATCCTCAATGACAAACAAAATAAACTTCTGTTCTTTAATCTCCATAGCATATCAGGAAAAATTCCCACCCATGCATTGCATTGACCTATATCCTTTTTGTAGAATGAAGTTCAGATCAGGTGCCTGTTGTTTCTCTGGAATATAATATTATCACCTCATCCAACCATAACTTTGGGGGCACTATCCAATTAAATGTAATCTGTTTATCTTTGCAAACAATTTTCCCAAGCGTGGCAGAACATGTCTGGACAATATCAAGATACTGGAAGCATCTCTGACCCACCCCATGTCAGAAGGGCAGCATGTTTCTGGTCAGCTTGGGACAACTAAAAACATGGTAAACAAGGGGCTAAGAAACAGGGGCAACAAAAGCTGTTGCAGGAAGAAGATGAGGATGGTGCTGCAAATGATGGCTTATGGATACAAGACTGTGAAGGCTACTGAAAAAACACAGTACACAACCTCATGCAAGTTGTTAATGTCCAACGTGTTTAAATTGTCTTTTCTAACTGAAGTATTAGACAGTGTTCTACCAAGAGCTCTCTGTACTTAGGAAAATGCTGAGTATATTTATATATACATTTTAATGTGTGTGTGTGATGTGAATATATGAGTACTGCTGTCTGGTGCCACCTGTCTGAAGTTAAAGTAGTTCTTCATCTGAATTCATACAGCCAGCTTCTTTTCACTATACAAGAGCCCCATCCATCCAGATATCCAGGTATCTCTAGATATTCCTCACTTGCCATACTACTTCAATCCATTAACCCAAAACCAGCTGTGGTGGAATATGGTTGCCTCACAGCCTGCTGCTGTTATATGTGCTCTGTATGCTGTTATAGACTGGACTAGAATTCAGACCTCCCACTACCTTTATGCATCAAGGAGCCTCCATGCCTGAAAAAACTGGTCTTACATGGACTAGGATAAGGTAATAAGCAGCTTGATAAAATAATAGGATCTATAAAGACATGGTATCTGAAAAAGGTTAGGCTTTTAAAGGTAATTAATTAGCAAATATCATTAAAAGTTCTTTCTGTTCCTCTCCTCCACCTCCTACAGTCAGGTCCCAAAGCAGGGGCCTGGAAAGAGCAGGTCTGGAAAGTGTGAGTGGGTGCTCCAGAGTTGGGATACCTTGCCATGCAGGGACTATCTATGGAGAAAGGAGTAACACATTTAAACATCCTCATCATGCTGCACAAATGTGGAGTAAGCAAGAGCAAAAAAGTGTGCCTCTAATCAGTTATATCTATCCCTTCCCCCAACACACAGGTCGAGAATGCATAAAATCCTGTCTGTTTATGTCAAAACACCAAACAGGACACGAATCCCTGGGAACCAGTCCAAGTCAGAGTATTCAATTGAGGCTGAAAAAGCAAAGCCTTCATTCCCAGATCTGTCCCTCATTTGGGGCAGATTACTACTGAGTATCACTGTCAATCAAGGGGATAAAGATATTAACATTCTCTGTAAGGTACTATGTGATCAGTTCACATAGTTCACATGCTTCACATAGGAAGCACTTGTTTATGTACCCTATATAAATGTATCTATATATGCATCATTTTAAAACACTTTTAAAAACAAAACCATCAAGGCATAAAACAAATCTTGTTTCAGTTAAATTGCTGCTGTATAGGTAGTTTCCTTCTGACATTCTTGAAGAAAACATTCTCACATTCACACCATGAATGTGAATGGCAGAGTGCCATGAGAGGCCTCAATGGAATACTTCATTAAAAAACAAACAAACAAAAACCCAAAAGCACATTCAAAACCCTGCAAGCAACACTTGGTGCAAATCATTTAAACTAAGAGGAGCCACAGAGTTTGCAACTTGACTGAAGGATTAAGACTGCATTTGACTAAGAACTTGGTGTACTACACAGTGAATACCAACAACTTAAAGGCTTGTGGGCTTCAGTGGAACTTGGACATCTGTATTTTTGGTCACAGGTATTTGAACCACCTGACTCTAAAGCAAGAACACTTTAGGCTTCAGAGAAAAACCACTAAAGTGTACAAGATTTTAAATAAATACCCTTCTTATGGAGTCCTGCAACTAAGACACATGTCGCTAAGATGCAGAATTCCCTGTTTCAGTAAGAAGTCACACTTTTCTAACAAGTCCAGTGACTCCAGAGTGTATCAGATTTCCTCAGTGTGTCCTCAGGGCCAAGTGCTTCTTGGCAGGGCAAAACAACCCTCACTGAGCCCAGTTCTGCAGCTGCTTCCAGCTGCACCTGAGCTCCTGCATTTAAAGATAACCTGGCTGCAATTGAGTATAACATCCCTTGTGACTGAGCATGGACTGGATTTTCTTTTTTTCAGCTTGCAACAGAGAACTATGACCATTCTAATCACTTCATTTGAATTATCTCACATCACTTTACCAGGGACAAGGCTAACAAGGATGCTCCTCTCTTTCCAGATGGTGGTCTCTGCTAAAAAGGCAGCTCATTTTTTGCCCCACATCCCCTGGAATGGAGTATCCATTCCACTCATGCCACCAACGATATGTGAGGAAGAATCAGTACTTAACAAAAAAGTACTTTGGGTTCATGAGTTACAACAACTAATCTCACTTACTACAAGGCAGTGAACAAGGATTTCTATTACTGAACAACTGCAAAACCATATAAGAACTACTGCCATTTTTTTTGTTTTAAAAAGTTGACACTGTATGGTTCAGCCCTGAATACTAACAATATCAAAAAAAATCAGAAAGCAAACTCTCTCATGATGATATTCAATGTAAAGTGCTCTTACTACATAAGGAAAAAGAGATTTTAAAGAAGTGTAAGTTTGCAGAATATGAAGAGGATTTTGTGTCAGGAATTGACAGACATGCCCAATCAGAATCCATATCCAAGTTGTATCAACTTGTTAATAATCATATAACAACAAGTAGTACTTTGATCTGATTCTGAACACAGAGAGATCTGAAAGCCTTTAGGAAAGAAATATGATACTTTTTACTATGTTCAACTAAATAAACTTTGTTTTTTAAAAAAATGTAAGTTGTAAATCTGTCATGGACTATGATGTAAGTAATTTTCTAGAAGTGTTCCCACATATCCCTTATCAGTGGAAAAGCTCAAGCCAATCATGGGAGCTCTGAGTGAAGCAAGAGAACCTACGCACATGAAGCTCAAAAAATACCACCTGTGAAGATTTAACTTGAAAATGCTCTGTGACCTGTCTGTTAGGTTTTGTAATTTTAAGCATTTTTCAAAGTAGGTGCTAAAAATTGTTCAGCCTTACTTTGTTTTACAGTCTCTAACACTCATGTGGTCTTGATTTAGGCCAGGAGGCTGAGTGTCTCCTTCACCCAAGATAGTAAACAGGAACACTCAACACTGCTCTAAGTCCTTCAGAACCAAGTAGATGCACTCTGTACACGAGTGCTGCTAAGGCTGAGAGGAGAAGCCACCCCATGGGACTTCACAGGCCTCCAGGTGTGAGAGAAACACCCATCAAAGCCAATGGAATCATGATCAATCCCACCTCCAGAGCATGACTGGAGGGACCTTCTTCCAATGCATTTTTCCTGAGCATGATCTCTGTCTACATGTGCTTGTTTTCCTCTAATATGGATGAATCCTATTCTATAAGTAACATCTTCCCATGTGACAAATTAAGCATACTTACAAATATCATCAGCTTTGCATTGGGTCGCAAACAATGGGTGTGCTATGAACAAAATGCATATATTTTACACTGTTACTTTCCCCTGTGCTGCTAAATAAGACACCCAAGTTTGTACTAAAATTTAAAATTTTCTGTAGCAGTTACTGCAGCATATTCATAGTCTTGCACAAATAGACAAAAACCCCTGCAATTGTTCCACCCCATAAGATCTTCTAAAACTACTTTGGAAACCACTACAAAACGAAAGTGTTCTACAATTCTACTAATACTTTATTTTTTGTAAATAGACTACAACACTGAACTTCTTTTCACACACACCCCACAAGCCAGAGCTATGAATGACCATACAGCTCCCTGTTCTGCAAGCTTGAACCTTTCCATGTTTTATCAACACCTAACATGCAAGTAGCTGGGTTTTACAGCTAGATAGTGAACCAAACTTCACCTGAAACTGAGGTAGACAATTGTCAAGGACTACTCTGGGGCATGTAATAAAATCCCTGACAGATTTATAAGTAGTTAAGGGGCAAAGAACAAAAAACCCATCCCAAGTTTATAAACAGACACCCAAGAAGTGGCCATGGCACCTGACTCCTCCCCAGTAAAACAACAGACACTGGCAAAGCAACTGATGCACAAATTAAATCAAAGGCTAGTCTGTCCTTCAACCAAAAGAGAAAAAATATTTGTATCTATATTTAAAAACACATGCATACATGAAAGTTAAAAAGCACTCTGATGTTAGGAAAACTTTCCTATTCGTCCATTAAGAAAATCACCAACCACACACAAATAAATCAATACTAAAGTATTTATTAATACTTCTTTGCTCAGTCTTGAAGAGATTAAAAAAATAAATTATAAAAAAATAATTGTTTTATCTACTTCTTGCATAAAATCCCAAGAATTTGGGATTTACTCAAAGTTAAGGCAACTGCCACAAGCTACACCTTATCACTCAAATCTCTCCTAACAAGCAAAATCATCTAAGGAGTAATAGCTATTGGTCTTCTGCACAGGACTCATCTGTATGATGAATTCACTGTAGACATTTGATCCTTTGGTTAACAATCTTCTGAATGTTCTTGTTACAGGATTACCAGTACCTTGTTCCAGTTTAGCTTAATCTACTTAATCCATTTGGAGTGGAACACACTTGTACCCCAAGCCCTAGATGGAATTGATTCTCAATACTGAAACTACAATCCAAGACCCAGACACCTGTGTTTAGACTAGAGCTTGCTTCATTCTTTGACTGGACAGTTCTCTGGGTATTTGAAAACACCTAGTCTCCCTGGTCTGAAGAATTCCTAGTCCAAGGAAACAAATCTCTTGCATTCACAAAGAGCCAAAAACCTGCCAATCCTCTGCCTAAACTCTCCAAGGTCAATCTGACATACAGAGCACATCAAGTACACCCAGAACTTGAGGTTCTTCACACAACCCCAGCAGTTCACTGAGGACTGTTCACAGGAGAGCAACCAGGACAGGAAACAGCAGCACTGCATCCTGTGTGAGCCTGGCAGCACACCTACCCAGCAAACAGGGGGCTCAGATTCCACAGCCTCCTGCTGGAACAGAGAGAAAACAAAACACAGGTTGCCTCTTTTGCTCAGTGGGCTTAAAGGAAGGAGGAGAAAGTCCAGAGTTCAGATGAAGCTCAGATGACTTCCAAAATTTGATTTATTGGGTAGCAAGAACTGTAGGCAGTAGCTCAGTACAAGTACACTTAGAGCAGACAGAAATTAGGAGAAACTCCACCTCTCTCTATCATACCCCCTCACGCTCCAGTCTTCCCAAACCAGGACTTCACATCCATACCTTCTCTTTATTCCCTACCCTTAAAATTAGAGTGAACCCCCAGTCCACTCACCTCCATCTCTGCAAAGTGATTAACAGACACTGCATGTGGGAGGTAGTTGAACTGCAGGGTAAGCACCTCCAAAAAGAGACAGTAACGTGTGAAAGGCTGCTGGCATAAGCACTTCAACCCAGTGGTTCCCATATCACTTTCACACAGAAAATTACTTCAACATACCACCCACAAGCAGTTTCTTTGGTAACTGCCAAAACCTCTTCAGTTTACTTGCAAGAAGTCAACAGTCAAATGTTTTGAAAAAACTGTTGATCACTAGTGTTTTAAGTGCTGGGTACATTTTCAAGAAACATTGCTATAAAAGCAGGGAATCATCTGATGTCTTCCAGTTATGTTCTGTTATTTGGAAACCAGGTAAAGGTGCTTTTACATAAATTCAGGGCTTTAGACCAGTGCTCTAGATGCATTTCACGAAATCTCTGAATCAGGCACAGGTAGGAGTTTCAAAAACTGTGTCTCCTCACATACTAAAAAAGATACAGAATAATGCAATTTAAATTAGAAACCAACTTTTGTCAGTAAAGCTCCTAGACTGTAAGCACTTCAGTAAAGCACCAGGTTGAACTCAGAGAGTCATAAAAATTCAATACAAAAATTAATTGAGGAATATGTATGATACTTTAAACTTATGACTTGCCTTATTCAAGGTAAACTTTCTGTTTCAGGCTATCCCTGCAGAGCTGCTGCCATCTGCAAATTATCATTTCTCTTCCACAAATACTTTGGACCAACTTAGTCTGCATGTCTTCTGAACAAACTGAAGTTGTTTAACAAAAGCTATTCATGTCAAGATTTATGGTGTCTGCAAAAAAAAATGAACCCTTTTATTGAAGGTTCCACTTCAATAAAAGGGTTCATTTGGGTCAACACAGAATATAATGCTTAACACTACTTTTGAGTAGCATCTCTACAGGTGCACAATGACTGCCACACTTGGGAGTTATTCTAAAAATAAGCAAGCCCTACAGGCAGATTATTTCTCTCCACTTTTAAATGTGAATTTAAATGGAAATTTTTGATTGAGATCACTGAATGGAATTCTAGCAACATTTCAACTTTTTATTTGAATGTTGGGAGGCCCCAGTATGTATAAGTACTAGCCAGCAGTTACACTCTTCCCTTAGTTTTGTAAAAACAAAATTCAAGCACCTCTGGTTATTTAGTTTTGACACTGTAATTGCTACAACTAGACATAATAATGGCTGTGAACTAGATTTCTTTCAAATCTTATAGGGCTTCTCTTAAAGCTTCTTTAGTTTTATCAGCTATCAGTAGAACAAGGGGCATTATTTATGATTACTATAAGGCAAACAAACCTGTAAATATTGTGTGAGACCAATACTAGAAATTAACTGTTCTCTTTAATTGAGCTATGATACAAATTGTTTTTCACAGTTTTGAGTTCCAGTGCAGCTAATAAAAAGCAGCAGCTTACACTTGCAAATCAAAGTTCTTGCTCTTTAGTTAGTACTTTTCCTGAGTCTTCTTATTTTGCTGCAAATCAGTCACTGCTACCAGTCTAAGGGCAGACAGAACATCATAAAAATGTCCAGTCAAATAAATCACTTTTTTGGTACTAAAAATAGCAACATTTTTGTTTTACTTCAACATAAACAAGGTGCTCCTGAGTGCTGCAGTACAGCAATACCCCTGAGATGATGTAATTTTAGCACCTCTGCATTACCCACTGGGAATTCTCCAGAGGGAAGCCCCTGGAAGTGCCATACAAGTAAACTGTGATTAGCTCCGTCACACTCACCCCTGATGTAGCTTGGCAACCAGCAGAACATTAAATTTGCTCCCTATTATTGATGAAGAGCTATTACCAAAACTATTCACATCTCCATTCCCTCTATATGTGCACCTGAGAGACATACCACTATCAAGTACAGAGATTTCAACTGCACTTCTTTCAATTTAATGAATTGGTATTGAATGGAGATTTGACTACAAGACACAGCTTAAAAAGTTACTGTGGTAACACACAGTTACAAATAAGTGGGACAAAATGCACCTGTGAACAGACAGGTTCAGCAGAAACTAAAATCAGTGTTAAATTGAAATTTATGCCATGTGGTTATGTCATCCCTGATCTCTAAACTACCTTCTATTTTAATGTCCTCTGTAAGAATGGCTGATAGCTGCAAACTACTTCTCATTTTCTTCTTTCACCTTTCATTTGTATTTCTTTTGCATCATTTCAGGACGTTCATTATTCTCCACAATATTACAATTACTTAATAGATCAGTATACAGCTAAAAGGCACTAAAAAGGCTCCCAGAAATTCTATTACTGGCTTTTTGCCAGGGTTATCTTCTTTGGTCTTATATTTACCTCTGTATTTTTAAGTGGACCCCAGTGGTTTCTCAGGACTTCTAGTCACCACTGACACATTTTTCTTACCCTCAAGTGAACTACTTGTCCAAGTGTTCATGGCATAGCTGTCTGTGCATGTGCACCAAACCTGACTTTCACTGCAGCACGTCTCCCTTCCCAACAAGGCTTTGGAGAATAGTTTCAGAAGATGCATCAGCCACAGTGTTCACTTTTAAGCCTCCATGCCCTGCCTGACTCCTGATTTCTGACCTTATCCCCTCTATAATTGAGGTAGGCAATTATTGTAAACGGGGCTGTCTTTGTGCATGCATCAGACAGAACTCCTAGGGGAAGCTAAATAGCTCATTTCTACTTAGTCCCAACAGTACAGCCTAAGCATTTGTAAAGTAAAAAGAAGTAATATCTGATTGACTTGCACCCACTAGTTTTCAAAGACTAATTTACTGGGAGCCATCTGAAGCCAACCAATAAAATATGCCTTCCTTTTAAGCCTTGAAGCATCATAATGTCAAAACTAGGCTCCCATCTGCCTCAACTACCTATTTGCTTCTTTTTGTAGTGTTCAATTAAGTAGATTTTTTTAAAGCAAAATGGCAACTTTATTTAATCTATTTTCTAGTGCATTTGAAAATAATAAAACATACAGAAAAACTGGAAGAAAATCCCTCTCTGCTTATACTGTGGCTCTAAGGTTCCGTGGCTGACCACGTTTCTCACCTAGTGGAATTTTAGCACTGCAGAGTCCAAACATTTGACTGTTTCACGTTACATTGGTTTTCAGATCTGGTGAATGCTTTAAGCTTCCCACTTCCTTCTTCAGGACATTAAGCAAAGTTCTAGAGCTATCCAAAATCTTCATGTAAGCAGCTTCAGTTTCAGCAAGTATTTTATCAAGCTCGTTCCTTGAAGCCACCTTTTGGGCCAGATTTTCACATACACACTCCAGCTGTTCACTGAGGACTTGGATTTCATGCTGGAGTTTATTCTTTTCCTCTTCTGCTTGCTGGATTTGTTTGTTCAGTTCTTCTTTTTGCATACATAAATCTTCAATGCATTTCACCAGTTCATTATTGTAACCCTGAAGAACAGCTCCCTGCTGAGTCATCCTGCACTCACTCCCTGAAGTCCCCTTTAAGCAACGGCCTTCTGCACTCCAATTAAAGAAAGAAACAGAAAACAACAACAAAGAAACAGAAAAAAAAATCTGTAAGAGTGTTGCCATAAATAATGCTTCACTAGCACAGCTACAGCCACAGGGCAAGGTTCTCCGTTTAATGTTAACATGCCCACTCTGAGATATGCCACATCTCTTGCCTTTTCAGGAGGGAAACAGCACAAAATTTGGCATATGCTCTTAAACCTCTACTGAAAACTGCTGCTCCATGGCAATGGTATCGAAGTGTTTACGGTATGTTTTATAATAACTTTGTACAATCCTGCATATAGGATGCTTTGTACCTCAAACTTCGAAGGCCTGGTCAGAAATAAGCAAAAACTGCAGAATCACAGAATGGTTAGGGTTGGAAAGAACTTCTGGAGAGCATCCAGTCCAACCCCCTAGCAAGACAAGGTCACCTGGAGCATCCAAGTGGGTTTTGAATGTCTCCGCAGAAGGAAACTCCACGCCCTTCCCGGCCAACCTATTCCAGGGCTCTTCCACCCTTAATACGAGGAATTTCTTCCCCATACTGAGGTGAAACGTCTTGTGGTTTAGTTTATGGCCATCGCTCCTCGTCCTGTCACCGGGCACCACCCTGAGGGGCTCAGCAGGCACTGACAAAAGCAGGGAATCATCCCGACACAGCGAGCGCCCGGAGCTCCCCGCACACGAGGGTGACCCGAAACGCGTGTGCCGGAGCCACGACGAGCCCTTCGCCCGCCGCTCACAAACCCCGAGGACACACCGGGGCCAAGGCCCGAGCCGCGCGTCCGCCGTCCCAGGGACATTTTAACACCCTCCTCACCGCCGAGCGCGGCCCCGCGGAACACGCGCCGCGCACAAAATGGCTCCTGCCTGTACACCGGGTGCCCGGGCGGAAGAGGAGGCGGGGGTAGGTAAGAGGAGACCTTCCCATTTCTATCTCCCCCCCGCAATTCCCCCTGTTGCCCCCACCTGCCTGGCAGGATCGCGATTCCTCCCCACCGAGGGAGCAGCTCTGCCACCGAGCCCGCGCTGCCCTCGGCTAATCGGCCCCGTGCGCCCGCCAACGGCCGCGCCGGCCCGTGAGGGGTCACGGAAACACCCGAGCGCTTCCGAACGCGGCACCGCCCTGACGGCCGCGCGGAAACGTCTCTCCGGAAAATCACGATGTTTGCCGAAGACAGGTAGCGCTCGGGAGAGTACGACGAGGAGGGAGGGGCAGGGAGGGCCGAGCGTTACGGAAGGAGCCGATGTTTGTCGAAGGGAGGGACTGAAGGGCGTCGTGCTCGGCGGAGGCAGCCGATGTTTGCCGAAGGGAGGGACTGAGGGGCGTCGGGTTCGGCGGAGGCAGCCGATGTTTACCGAAGGCAGAGTCGCCCGAGAGCAAAGGGGACAGAGGGGACGGAGCGCGTCGGAAAGAGCCGGAAAGAGCCGACGTTGACCGAGCGCGGCGTCGCCCGAGTTTCCCGGATGTAGTTGGAGCGGCGGCGGCGGCGGGCGCGGCGGGGGGAGGCGGTGGCCGAGTCGGTGCTCCCGGTGTGTCTCAGC
>VYXD01003199.1:460670-538950 GCA_013397195.1 Hylia prasina
GGGTGCGAGGGGCGGGAGAGGGAGCCGGGGTCACCTACGGTGGAGGGGAGACCCAGAAGAGGTGAATGTTTTTCTTCTAAAAACAAAAGGAGTCTTGTTCTTCTAGCTCTTCACCCCCTTCCCAAAGTCCTTTCTTCTCCCCAAAACTGCTGCTGTGGGCTATAACCTGAGCAGGGCACGGGTTTAGACCCTCACCAACTTGGGGTTGCACGTTAGGCTAAATGTCTGCAGTTGCCAGCTGCTAGGCATGTTGAGAAACCATTAAATCCTCGAGTTACCGACAATAGCCTCAGTTTCTGTGAGGTGGATACTGCACGACTTTGCTGTGTCTGCTGAAAAAGCCCAATTGTCGAGGTTTGAGTCTGTGGAAAGCTCTGTGTTGTGATATTGGTCTCTGTGGGCCCTGAATTGAACTGTTTTACTGCATTTGTGTCTATTTGAATCACTAAAGTGCAGTATGGCAGTCCAAGGCAGCTGTCACTGACAGTTCATGTAAATGTAAACACTTGCTGTTCAGGAGTTCACACTGCAAAACCAAGCAGGTCAAAGTGAGGCAGAGCATGTAATTTTTGGTAAAGACTTTAGAATGAGTTATTACATTACATGGTTTGGCCCCCAGAATTATGGTTTTTTTAATTACATCTGTTTCAGGGATGTTAGTGCTGAAAAAAACATCACAGAAGTTCAAGGTAATGTTGAAACCAAATGATCTTGACTAGAAGAGGACATATTCAAGAGTTTACAGTAATTCAGTGTAACTTTAAGTTTGTTTTCCTAATAACAAGTGGAGACTAGTTCTTCTCGAAGAACTGTGGGCCATTTCCTGCTCCAAGTGTGTAGATCATCAGTGAAAAGATAGAGAAATTTGATTCTTAACAGCAAGTGTTGCATTGGAGGTAATAGTGGGAGAAAGTGGTTTGAGTGCTAATTACAGAACTTGTTGCTTTAATGCAGGTAATTAAAACTAGGAAGACTAATGCTGATTTTATTTTTTTAATAGGAAGTGAAAATTAATTAACTTTCAGAAGTGCTTTTGAAAGAGAAGGAAAAAAATCCCCAAATTCCATATCTAATGTGAGTGCCTGTTCTCTTGTGCTCTGTTCCAGGCTCTTAAGTACTCATCCAAGAGTCACCCCAGTGGTGGTGATCACCGGCATGACAAGATGCGCGACACCACGGATCCTTCACCACCCAATAAAATGCTGCGGCGCTCTGACAGCCCTGAAAACAAATACGGTGACAACACAGGGCACAGTAAAGCAAAAAGTGTGCATACTCACAGAGTTAGAGAGAGGGATGGTGGTGAGTTACCTTTAACAAACTTCTGTTTAAGCAATCACTGATTTCTCATTAAAATCAGCCATTATCACTCAGGTGATGTCTTACACTAAATGTGCCTTGTACTCAGCTAAGGGTGACTGCAGTGAGCCCCAAATGGGAATTTAATTGGAAGTAATCATTGAGGCATTGTAACAACTAATAATTTTCTGGTTTTTACAGGTAGGGTAGTTTTCCTTATAGTCCCAAAGATTAAATAAATCCTGTTTTTATTATTTTAACTAGTATGTCTCAATTATTTAAACATACTGCAGCATTTGATAACATGAAATAGGTTTTTTTTGATTTTTCATTAGCAATAAATAATGGCTGTTTTGGATGCTTTTTAATAACTTTGTATTGTGATGGTGTACTGTGTAGGTACATGCTCCACAGACTAAACCCCATCAGAAATGAAAAAAGCTTTGTATTTAGCTGCTATGTAGAACTCTTAATAGATGATCAAAGGTAGCACATAATTGAGCCTTTCTTGACAGGAGCTTTAAGAAGTGTGTTCACAGTCAAGTGAGCCTCCTGTGTTTTTACAGCTTTATAAACAGTAATATCCCCAGAATTTTTTAACTAATCTTTTTTGTATCCCTGCTTCCTAGGAAAAGAGTAGGATTTTCCAGGTAATAAACAGTGTTAGATAACAAACAGCCAGAGTTTAGAAAATTGCAGTTACTGTCTGAATTTGGAAAAGTTCTTTTGTGCTGTTAATTGGCCTTTGTGTCAAGGTACAAAGTGAAGTATTCAAGTAGAGAATTTAGAGCTTTAAATCAGTGCTTTTTTTGTTCTGTATAAAGCTAATAAATTCTGATGTACATATACATTTATTGCTGAACTAATTTTACTTGCTATAATAGTTACAGTAAAATAAAAGAAGTATCTTTTTAGGAAATACTAGTTCCACACCACAAAGGTGTTTGTGTTACCCAATTATTCTTATAAATCCGATTTGTTTTTCCTTCTTTGACTTAATGCTGAGGCTCTGTAGACCACTGTTAATGTCACAGAAGTGTGTAGATGGATTATAAGAATATGCCTCTTTTGTTAATACACTGATTTTCATTCTATCTGATAATAATTGAAAGTGTAGTAATCTCAGAATTAAATGCACATACAATGCCCATATGCTGCTCTTCTGTGCTACTTTTCAGGATACAGAGGTGTCCTCTTTAATTTCCTCTTCACCTGTCCAAAGATATTAGTCCCACATACTCTTGCAATTCTACTTAGTTTTGCTACAGTCAGTAATTTTTTCTGCTTGAACAGAGCTGCATTTAGTGGAATCATGCATATATGGAAACATCTGGAGGATTGAGGCTCTATGTGGGGAGTGCCTTTGCTTATTTGTGTTTTGGAAGTGTTGTAAGATAGGAAAGACATTCTGAAGTTCTTACAGGGTCCAGCTGCATTTAATAGATGGGGAGTGATAAGAAGCATGTATGCATGCAGTCAGGATGAAGGAAAATGAATTCTTTGTAATTTTGTAAATGAAAGGATCACCATCCCACTGTACCTTCTCCTAGTTGTTAAGACAGTGGAAAGTTTCATTTATTCTGATCTGAAAGCAGGTGTTTTCACATAATGTGTTAACAGACTGGAAGAAGGAAGTAGTCTTCAACAGTCTGAGGGACATTACTAATTTTAAAAGTTGAACATTTGTACTGTTTAATGCAAATAACAGATTCTTTTGTGTATGTCATTAGTAAGTTTAGTTTCACCTTTGTAAAATACATTCAAAACAACCAAAATTATGTTAAATCCTGTGTACTGTATGTAGTAAACCAAAGCTGAAAAGATCTGGGCAGAAGGATATCAATTTGTCTTTGATGTACTGAATATTTCTGTCAGTATGAATTGAAGGTAGGTGTTAAAATACCGGTGAAATGCTGTAGTGTAATGAACATTTGCATATTGCTAATATGCAAAAGACAAAATAATTTACCATTTTCTCTGTTGAATTACACTGAAGGTGTGCATTAGTTTTGCAATTAGAGACATAGAGTGGAAAAAAGAAAAACATTACAAAAGTGCTGATGTTTTTCATCTAAGCCTTTATATGACAGAAGAGTATTAATTGGCTTTGATACTACTGTACTTGTCTGTCATGTTTTCTTTTTGCATTCTTGGTAGAGGAGGAAAGAAGTTGAGTGGTTTTCATTTTTTGTAATTGCTGTGCATTATTTTAAAATTGGTGCTGTCTGAGCTGAAGCTACTACAGGTGTCACTGCCTTCCTGTGATCTAGCTGAACTTAACAAAGCAAATCTCATTGAAACATCTCTAGAATTTATTTCCCTAAACTGAATTAAAGTCCCAAACAAACAATCTCTTCTTCTCTCATACCTTAGAAAACTAATTAGGACATAAAATTGGAGTATTACTGCTGAACATAAAGCCTATTTAACCTGATCTCTCCTCCTCAACTCAATGTTTAGAAAGAACTCCCAAACATCTCTTAGTAGTTTTATTGCTGAGGAGAAACAGGAAGATTCAGTGGTGTAGCGTGCTGATTCAGTCATGACTGGTTCATGTTTTTGTGATAAATGCAGAATGTCATTTAAATGTCATTTCAAGATTAAAGTGTACACATCTAAAATGTTAAGAGCAGGAATTGATTGAAAATTAATTAATCAAAAATGGTAGAACCACCTCCTATTAATATCCTTAGTATGTGTACAAAGGTATTTTTTGTAGCAGCTTATTTTTGTAATATTCATGGCAGAATCTTTTGTAGAATTGTAATCCATGGTGAGAAATTTCAGTTAAGGTTTTAAAACATGTTACGGGTAAGCCCTCCATGCTGATACAGTGCAAACAAAGCATTTTTCAGAGTTGCTTACTGCATGGTTTCTGTGGAAAGAGACTGTGTACAGACAGTCATTCTCTGGAGAGGGACTTCCAAGTTTATCTTGGACTAAACACGGTGGAGTAATTGGAAGTTTTTGTCACATCCCTGGTTTCCTAAGAGCACTTGTACATCCAGTGTATCAGAAAACTGCCTTAACTTTGTTCTTGCTTTCAGGTCCCTGTGCATGGGGGCATTGTCCCTGTACACAAGTGTTTAAAACACAATGAGCAGCTTCCCCCCCTCAGTGCATCTCTTATTTATAGGTCAGCTGCTATAGGCAAGTGTGGGGTTTGAAGAGATTAGGGGGTCTTATGAGACCAGCTCAAGTGTGAAGTTTCTTAACAGTAACAAATAGGGACTTAAAGCCAGCATTGTTTGTGGGGAATAGAGCTATGAAGGCCCTTGTAGATGTGGAAAAATGTTTCCATTAAAGAAAAAGGGAAATACAAAGATTTGAGGGCTCTCATGCTTGAGGATGGAAGGCTGTTGTAGCTCTTTTAAAATGCCTGAATGACGAGATACTGGTGTACAGGAAAGAAAATAAAGAGGCCAGATAAGTAGGGTAGCTTTGGGAATAATGAAAGGGAGATATATAGATATATATAATTTAAGAGTAAAAATGTGAGATGCGACCCTTGTTAAGAAAGGGGGCAAAAGGGTATTTTTACTTAACTGTGTGGAGCAAAATGACCCACTAAGATACACAGTGGAACTTCTGCAAGAAAGGTTAGTTCAGTTAGGCCACCTGTACTCAGTTGTTCCTTGTTGTGAAGAAAATAGTGCATGTTTCACTACATTTATATTTAAGAGACTGAAACTTTGCTTCATGCCATGATCTTACTGAACTTAAAATAACAGCTGGAGAGTGTAAATGTACGTAGCATGAAACCTGCTGAATTGTCTGTTGTTGTGCAGTGTAAGCTCTTTTAATGAAATTCGATGATAACTTGTGATATTTAAATTCCAAAGTATAATTGAAGCTTTGTGACTGTTTCTTTTGCGTGTGAGTTTTTTTAATTGGCAATTAAGAACATTCGTCCGTGAGCACTGTTACGGACTAATACAGTTCTAAGATTAAAAACCTTACTGCTCTTAGAGGCTGAATGAAATATTTTAAATAATGAGTTCCTACCTTTATCAAAGTGGTGGTGGGAGCTTCTGTGATTCTTTGTTGGTTGGCTTTGTTTCCACTAGTTCCTGAAGGAGTTTAGAGACCTCACAGCAAAGGGATAGTAAACAGCCCTAAACAGAGAACAGTTAGGATCCCGTGTTGACAGCCCTGGCAATCGAGGGGAACTGCTAATTAAATTAGTGTGATCATTGGCCAGTGAAGCAAACAATGAACAGGGTGTTAGGGCAGCTACAAGAGAATGGAAGACGCTCAGGCAATGGGCCTTGTAAAGAGGAAATTGCAGTAGGTGGAAAGAGGCAAGTCTGAGAGTAATGGAACATAGTGAAGGTTTCAGGAAGAAGCTGGAGTAGATTCTATCTGTGTAGTTACTATTAACTGCTGTTAATGTCATGGTAATATTCATTACTATGAAAACCATTTCCTTACTGTAACTGTATGGTCAAAGCTGGGCTGAGAGAAGTGTGATCACAAAGGAGAGTGAGCTCTCCATGAAACATACTTTGAATGCTTCCTAACAGCTAAGTGTAGATTCAGTGATTCACTTCACTATTCCTTGAATGTTGGCTGTTTGGATGCTTTAAAGGAGGTAGAGGTTGGTGGCTGGTTTGTTTTTTAAGAAAAATGGAATTGCTTCCAGGATCATTCACTTTTTAGAAGTTTTCCTCTGGATTTAAAAAAAAAAAAAAAAAGGGAAAAGTAAGTTTCTGGTTTCTGATATTTATAAAAGATTTAAGTGTTACTAGTACTACTGCCTTCAGACAGAGTTTTAATTTTAAGTTTGCTTTCAAGTTTAGAACTTTTAGATAGAGAGTAGCTTTCCATTTACTCAGTGGATTTGGCAATATTTCTAAGGTGAGTTTTTGCAGAATCAGTTATATAACCATTTCTTTGTTGTGAGGATCTCTAGTAGATAAGAAATTGAGAAGTATGTGCTCATAGAATCACAGTAAAAGATACGACTTGTGTTTGTACTTTTTAAATCAGGAGGTTTAGAATGTTAATATTGAAAATTGTTTTTGAAAAGCACCTGCAAAGCTTGCTTTTAACTAGCACAGAATGGAAGATAAAACCCCCTAATTTCGTATTATTGATGTTAGGTAAGAATTGTGATATTAATATGATGGTATTAAGTGCAAGTCTTTATTCATGCAGGTGGATGGAGTCCTCTGTTTCTCCTAATAAAGTTCAGATACCTGGTGTAGGTTGCTAGAGTAAAAGATGTGTTAGTGGGAGACTTGATCTGAAATGGAGACTGCATCAAATGTTAATAAGCAGTGCTATTTGTTTGTAACCCCTTGATGCATCTGCTTCCCAAACTGTTGCTATTAGGACTTTGACACTGGGAATTTTAACTAACTGTTTTTACATTCTTTTGTATGTGAGAACAAAGAACTCAGATCTGTAAATAGGTCCTCTGAAGGTTGCCATTTATAGTTGTTCTGTATAGGCAAATATATACCTTAATTTTAGAAATCCATTAGATTGTAAATGTATGTAGTATGTTCAAGTCAGTCTGCCTGCTAGTCCTGGTAAGCTTTTGTACATAAGCATATTTTATGTTTTGGAAAAGAGAAAATTACTGAAAATATACAAGATTTGTTGAATTTGGTTGGTTTTGGTATGTAAGCTAATCAGAAGGAAATTACTTTTACTTAGCATCATGCTTTAACATATGCTACTTGCCTCTGACTTTACAGAAATGGAATATACAGTTTACTAAACTACTTTTGGGCTGCTTTTCTGAAGATGAAAAGAAGTAATGAAAACTCTTGGTTTCTGATGAGCTGCCTGCTAAGCACTAGGCCATAGACAAGATTGCAGTTTGTAAATTCTGTAGCATTTTGCTCTGTCTTCCCCAATGGCCCCTAATTAGAATTATTCCTTAACCATGTTTTGGGACATGGCTGCTTTCTAAGAGAAACACTGTTCATTGATAGTTTACATTTGTTTTCCTGGCTATTTCTACCTATTCATTGTAAAGTGTCCAGTAAGCCAAGCTGTGCAGAACTTGGAAGAGAATGCTCTGCCTCTGTTTTGACTGAGAGGGGATGTGATACTGTAATTACTGTGAATGACAGTAATTTAATTGGCACCCAACTTGCAATGGTAACTGCATGTGTTTACAAAGTTAGGCCTTTATGCCATTTCATGGGCATTTTCAGGGAAAAATCTCTTGCTGTACAGAGAGATCATCCCCTATGTAGCTCTTCAGTAAGGATTGTCTCTGTTTTTCTCCCTACGTTGGAGGTTGTGAAGTGAGATGCGTGTTCTAAGGCACACATTGTACCTGCCTGCTAACTGGAGGTAGGGTGATAGAATACTATTCAAGAATAATCACAGAGTGGGTCAGGTAAGAAGGGCCCACAGTAGGTCTGGTCCAAACTCCCTGCTCAAGCAGGGTCATCCTAGAACACGTGGCACAGGATTGTGTCCAGATGGTTCTTGAATCTCCCCAGTGAGGGAGGCTCCACAACTGCCCTGGGCAACCTGCTCCAGTGCTCGGTCACTCACGCAGTGAAGAAGTTCTTCCTCATATTCAGGTGGAGCTTCTTGCACCACAGTTTGTGCCCATTGCTTCTTGATCTGTTGCTTGGCACTGCTTAGAAGAGCCTGGATCCATGCTCTGACAACCCTCCATTCAGAGACTTGCAGACCGTGATGAGGGTCCCCCTTGGTATGTCCTGTTGGAAAGTCTGCCCTTCAGGTCGCTGGAAAGGGAGATCAGTTTTTGAGCAGATGACTGACAAGAGACTTACTCCTTTTACCAGATGCATTAAGAGATGTCTTAACCAGATGTTAAGCTTTTGTGGCCTTGACTTACCTTTCCATGCATGCAGCAATGTTAGGTTGTATTTGAAATTAATGAAAAATGAGGCCTAGAGACCTCATTAGGACCTCTGATTAGGCCCTGTAGTAGAGTGGGATAATCATCTGTTCCTTAATGTGACTGTTGTTACAAAGGAGAGTTGCAAAGGAACAGTCTGTCAAAGTTAAATGGAATTTTTTCTGTTGCAATGTTAAAAATTAATTTGCTTTGTTTCTACAGCAGAGGTATGACAAAAAATGCTAATACCCTCCTTTTGTCATCACTTAAAAAGAGATGTAAAACAGTTTTCAAGTGCTTTATGACAAGGAAAAGGCAGCTAGAAATAGGAACAATGAGCTAAATGAACTGAATTCCTGTGTCTGACGGGCAGCAGAAATCTTCGGAAGGTCTTTTTCTGGTCTAAACTTTAATCATGACTTTTCTGATACCTGTTAATATAGTTTCTGTGACCTGCTGCATATGTAGACTTTCTGAAAATACTTTTTTGAAGCAGATTTACAGTTCCATCCCAGCTACACAGATTAGTTCCTCTGTGATAGTTTCCCAGATTTCTTAAGTGTTGTGCTTTTTTTATGTACTCCAAAGCAATAGTCTTCCTCAGTGTTTTTCTTCGTTTCTTACTGAGTTTGTTGGAGCAACAGAGTTATCAATTATTCATGTCTATCAGTAGCAAAAACAGGGAAAGGAAATTATGGTCTGTCCTGCTCATCTCATTTTTGTGTTTCAAACATACCTATTCACTCCAAAATGTGGGAAAACCACAAAGAATTATTTTTTATTAATATATATAATAAGTAATGCACATTTGTGCATAAATGTGACAATACAAGTTAGGTAATGTGCTCTAACTGGTTTTTTTCTGCTGTGTTTATTTCACATAATTATGTTTTTCGGGATGCTGGTGTGTTCATGCCAGCTGTGCCCCTTGAATAACACAGGGAGGAGTTTAGAACTCATCTAGTTAAGTCGTTCAAGTAGATTCCTCATTCAGACACCTGCTGCTGGCAGATTAACACAGACTTTATTTTAAAAAGTGTTCATTTGAAAGAATGCTATTTTTGCTTGCTTTAATACAAGACATAATATGATCCTCTTCAAATTCAAGTAGTATAAAGTTCACCTCACACTGGCTAGACACTGTCGATAATAACGATTGCAGTTTTAGTATGGTCCTTTAGAGAGTGCTTACTTAACTAGAGAAATAAAATGAGGCACTTAGGCAATCAAACAATTGTAAAATAGATTCTGAGTTTGTAAACATAACTACAGCTTTTGTGAAGAGGCTTATTTTTCCTATGGTAAGGTAGTTCCAGGAAAGACCAGTGGAATTTTTCTGTATGTGTTCAGTAATTACTTAATGGGAAGAGGGATGAATTGTCTTGTCACCTATTGTGCTTTAGATGCTTGAAAGCCCTGTTGCACAATACCTTTGTTAAGCTGAGCTAAGCTTTGTTAAGATGAGCTGGGCCAGCCTGAAATAAAGCTGTGAATCTGTTTTTTTTAAAACCACAACACTATATATATTAATTCTCAGGTCAATCCTTGCTTGTCATCTTTCCTTCCTCCCAGAGCTGTGGGCCAGCATTCCTTTATTAGTGGAGAACTTCTGTGTGACAGAAAGTAATGAAGTAGTGTTTTTGGTTTTGGTTTTTTTTTTTTAGTATTACTAGCATCTCTTCTTTTCAACAGCAATTCCCAGTTGAAAATTAAATAAGCAGGAAATTAAAATTATGCTTGTTGCGTATTTATACTGTAATAAATACATCTGTGGCATAGTATGTCCAGAACTGAAAATGTATTTTGTCGAAACCTAATAATTTCTCAAGTTACATAAAAGTATACTATCCATTTGCTGCTTTTAATACTAAATATTTTCAAGTTAGGTTGCTCATTTGTGGTTAAGAAATAACATGTCCAGGAAAAAGAGAGTAATCTTCCTGAAAACAGAAATATTCCAGAATTCTTTATAGGCAGATCAGTCAATATCTAAATTTTAGGTTAGTAATGCTTTCTCTGTTTTATTGAGACGTGGGCATTGCTGTAGTCTTAGAAGAAAAGAAAGTTCTCAAAATTCTCTTCAAATAGCAAATATAAGTAGCACTCAAGGAATGATCTGGTATTGAAGTAGAGGTTGGTTCTTCTATTGTGTTTGATGTATCTTAAGATATGAATTTGAGATAATCTGACTTAGAGTTACTATTTTTAAGACACATTTAAGAAAGGAGATATGTGGTGCCTTTTTTTTCTTGCCTTATTTTAATGTGGTTAGACATTGATTCTGCCTTATTCTAAGCTTAGTAATGGAGACATTCAGTGCAAGTTGATTTGTAACATTGCATTCACAGGCTCTTCTGTTTAAACTCCTTTGTCCTCAAGGATCTATCCTCAAAACATCAAAAGAAATTTGAGAGTTGCTAAACAACCTGGCCTTGTACTTAATTAACCTTATTTTTGCTCAGTGGATTTTGTTAGGCAGATTAAGTTGTCATATCTTACTTAATTGTTTAGAGCTTCTGAGTGGGAGTCCTTATTTGGTGCTGTGGATACATAGAAAGAGGGGAAATAGTCTGAGAGCTGTGTTTGTCAACTGCTTTTTTTTCTCCTTCGTAAGCAGAAATTGTTTTGCATGACCGCTGATTTTAATCAAACTACAATTTGTGATGACTGGGTTATGGTGTGTCAGTCTTTTACAGTCTTACTCTGCTGTTTGTAATCTAAAAATACTTAAATACACAGTTTTTATAAAGTTTCTGTGAGTAACTCCCATCTGAAAGTGTGTGCTGATAAACATCAGTGGTTCTTCCACTGTTCTATGTTCTTTGAGAAGCTCTTTGAATGAAAAGTAAAATACAGGATGCTTACCCCCTTCCCCTCCTGCAATGTTAAAGAAATTGTTTATCATTTCAGTATCCCTTGAGCCTAATTTTCATGAAGCATTGGAGTATGTGCCTGTTGCCTCAGATGACTAATACATTTTTTTAGAAATGTCTTGAGTTCTCTAGTTTTTCTTGGCTTTTGAGAGGGAAAAACTTCTAAATTTGGAATTAACTACTGGCAATCAATCTGAATCAGAAATACTCAGTCTTCTGCTTACTCTTAGTTGATCAGTTTTGTGGAAGTGTTGTTGGTGGAAGTAGGAGTGTGTTGTGGTGCTGTTAGAATTCTATCACTGAGCTTGACTCTCAGTGCTGTATTACAGTGTGTTCATGGGAGGCTCATTTGGGTTTTGTGGTGGTTGCTGAGGAGGGCTTGGAAGGGGAAAATTCAGTCTCTTGTCCCTTTGCAGTGGTGATCCATGTGGAGTTCAGATAGTGTGGTTCTTAGTTTGTGGTAAGGATTCTAGCTGTCAGTTTAACATCTGGTTTTGCATGTCATAATAATTAAAAAGTCTATGTGAAGCTGTTACTTGAGGTCAGAAGAACCTCTCTTGAGCAGTCTCTGATGCTGTATTAGAGATGTCAACGTTTTACGAGCCACAGCCCAACACAAAGGCAGAGTTTGGCTTTATTCTCAGCCTACCTCCTTTCTTTTTGGAGCAATGTCCCGCTCCTGGTACAAATATGGTAATGTTAATTAGTGCTGCAAGCTTAAAAATACTTCAAACTGTCATTAATGATGTTGAACAAGGATTTTGGTTTCTTATTAAACACACTGAAATCTTCTGGTGTCATGAGCCAGAGAGTTAGGAGCATGACTGTGCTGCTGAAATTCATGGTACTTACTCACATTTTCCATGGGTGAAAATGCTTAAGCTGCTTTTTTCAAGTCAATTGATCTCAAATGAAGTGCATGTCTTAGTAGATCTTCAGCAGTGTTGGGGATGTTGCTAGCATTTTGTTATTTTATTAGGTGACCTGAATCTAAAGTTCCCCATAGGGAGGAAATTGCAGATGTTAATCTGAAGAATTTGTCTACTCATAGTTTTTAATTTCATGTAAATTCATTTTGTAGATTATAATTTGTTTAATCTACTTTAGTAACCTTTGAGTCTTACCAGAAATGTTTAGAAGCTGGCTGGAATTTGCTTTAATTATTGAGAAACGGGCAAATTCTTTCAAATGATACTGTTTACCCCACTTGAAAGTAAAGAATAAACATCTTTATGGGTAGTGGTAAAATTATTTGTCTAGTCTTTGTTTATTGTTATTTCAATAGTTGAGGTATCAAGGAAACTGATGATAAACTGATTTTCTTTGAAGAAAAAAATTGGTAGGCGTTCTGTCTGGAGTGTGTTGAAAATGTCTTTTTCATCCCTTAGGCTTTTTTCAGCTCTCTGATTTTTGACATTTTGAGTACTGGATCATACAGAAACTCACTGTATTCAGTGGACCTTGTTAGTGAACCTGATAATTTTCAAAGTTGTGTCATAAGTTGGAAAGGGATTTCTCATTGCTACTGAGAAGTGGACTGAGGGGAGAAAGAAATCAACCCCAAAATGATTTAATTATTATTCTGTAGCTGTAACAAGGAAAGGAGCAAATGAGAGGGTGGTTGTACAAAAATAAGTTTATCTGCTCTATCAGTGAGGAGAACCCAAGCTGTGCTACTCATTTAGGCTGAAATACAACCCTAGGAAAACAGTTAGCTGCTGGAGTAGTAAAACCCTGCATTATTATTTGAAAACTCAAAGTTTGAATTTAGTTTGAGGCATTTTATTACCTTTTGCTTTCCTTTTTGCTGGGCAGGAATAACTTGGTGTTCTTTTTAGAGCAGTTTAGTCAGTTTGTCCTAAAATCAAGCTTCAATTTCTGAAATAAATTGAGTATAACTAATTAAAAATAAAAAAGTAAGCAGCAAAGAGCAAAATAAAATTTACTGTACATTATGCAACATGTAAGATTTAAGTTTATATTTCTCATTTTAATAATCAGTAATGCCTTTGCATTTGCTGAGTACTGCATGAGTAAAATGAGTCCTTAACTTTCATTAGTTTACTGCTCCTCAGATTTCCTTCTCAAGGTGTTTGGAGTGGACTCCCATACTACCATTTTAGAAGAAAAATTCTATTACAAATAAAGCTGTATATTTACAGTATCATTTTCATCCCCTATTATTGGTCATTTATACCACTCGGTGTATGTATGACTCCTGGTCTGTTTATACTAATATTTTTGGCTCATGTCTATGAAATTCTGTGTGAATGGTAACTTGGAGAAAACGAGAGCTTCTTTACATTGGAATGATTACCCTGTGAGCTGGGTATTGCAAAACAGAACAGACTTTGCTGTCCTGGATTGGCAGTGTGGCAGGAGAGAAGGGTAGGGAATGCAATAAAGCTTTGTTAGTTTTTTTGCTCAATAGAGCTACTTGTTGACTGTATAAAACATTTATTTGGGGGGGCATAATGAGTATGTAGTTGGGCAGTACAGTGATCAGGCTAGATTTTTTTTTTTTTTTGGCAGAGCATTGTGCATTCAATTTAGTAGGTTATGAATTTCTGGAAAATGTTACTGCACAGTTGGTATATTCTCTGAGGCCACTGCTCTGCTAGGAAAATTGCAAGTTTTTATGCTTTTGGTTGCATGTGGAAGGCAGCCATGTTTATTTCAATACACCAGGCCACATAAAAATGCAGTGAAGAAAAATCGTTTTGTCTTCCTACTTTTATATTTGGCAAATGAAAAAGACCATGGTAGGCTGTTCTGTTACTGCTGGCATGTTGGATATTGTGTTCCTATTGTGTTGCTTTATTTCCTCCCATATGCAGTACTTTAGAAAGTGTTCTGCACAAAGATTTGCACTGAAGTAACAGAGCTGGTTGAAATACACTTTAGGCATTTTAATTTAAGCTTATCCTAGCTAGATTTCTACCCTTTTCACTGTTTGAAGAAGTCTTAATTAGTTATCCCCATATAATATTACCACCATAAACTATCTTGCTGTTAAGTTTTCCCTGTTAACAACTAATCAATATCTGTCACTTGGCAGTGTTTGTTCTTTTGAGGAAGTTCAGATTCTGATATTGTCTGTAGTTTAATGAATTTAATTGCATGTTAGCTGAGAGGTGGAACATGGAGTCATAGAAAGTATGGATGGATTTGTCACAAATGACCTTCCTTGCTTTTCTGCTACCCAGTGTTTCTTTCCACTTGCCTAGTATGTGGGCACAGAAATGGTGACTCTGCTAAAACCCTTCCTGAATCTCAGTTCCCTCTGGAGGGACGGAAGGAGCAGACTGTCTTTGAGTTCCAGCTGGTGAGCACTTTAGATAAACTTCCTTTATTTTATATCTACACTGGCACTTTTTAGTATGGACAAAATGGGAGTTAGGATATTAACAAGGTATTTTTGTGGCTAAAAAGAAAACATAAATGCTCTACCAGTGGTGAACTGTGTGAAGTTAACTGTCATGTGGTGCAACAGTATATTTACTACAGCTCTAATGTCTCTCTGTTCCAACTTGTGCATTTCAGAGATTTCATTTCATTGGAGATTTTATGATTTTGATACTGTACAGAAAGAGACTAAGATACTTGGATGCCAGAGGATGGTGGGGAATGCACAGTCATGTATTAGATTATTCTAATTAAGTGGCAAGAAAATTTATTTTAGGTGGCTTTAGGTGGGTGTTGTAAATAAGGGTTTTGCAAAGGAAGGAGTTTTGGTTTGGTCTTGAAAGATGGCAGGGGAGAAGGGGGGGAAACCAGGTGCTTTATTAGATCAGTCTGATCCTTAGTTAACTCAAAATTTGAACTTCTTATACTTAAAGAATTGAAGTGGTGGTAATAGAGATGCTGATTAAATGTGATAATGGCTAGAGAAAGTTGACTGTATTGCAAAATGAAATATTCTTATTTCATCATATGTTTAATCTGTTTTTCAAGTCCAGCATAGTTTTGAGCCCTTGTTGCAGTTCAAAATCTCTTGGATTCAGCAGTTGGGATATGGAAACAACGTACAAAAAACACTAAAATGAGTTCTAGTGTAACAGAATCTCAAATCCATGGTAGGCATTAAGTCACTTTTGAATTGGTTCCCAGACCCTTGCTCTTTGTGCTTTCTGGTAATTTTCATGCATTAGTGAGGAAATGTGATTTTTGTTGGAAAGACTAGGAGATAGCTGTGATATTTTAACCTTGACTCTGACCTGCCCTAGGACTTGTTCATCACTAGGGAAGACTTGCTTACACAGTTGCACCGCTACAGTTTTATATAACTGTGGGGCTGATGCCCTTGTTGGCCATCTTCCAGTTAGGAGTAGCTCTTTCCAGCTTCAGCTACTTTCAAAATAATGATTAAACTGAGGAAACTCACTGTGATTGTGCAGTAAACATTTTCATGGGGAGTTCTGAAACTGAATTGGGGTATTTATAACACAATATGAATTTTCTTATGGTGCATCCAAGATATATATTAGCAATTGTTAAATCTGAAAATACACTAATAAGGAGTGCAAAAAAATCCTTTGTTCCTCTTTCCTAAAGCAAGTGTAACTAGTTAGGAAGTCTGACTGTAAGAGGAAAAGGTGAAAAGTGCCACAAGGAGCTGTCTCAAGGGACAGTAGTATGCTCTACCTTAGCAGAGCTGTTTCTGGGGTAGGGACTAGTCTTGGTGATCCTGTTCTCATGATCTGCTTGGCCAGGTATGCAGCTGGGAGATCCAGAGCTGGTGGCAGTCACAGCCACCTTAAAGGGCTCGGGGTTAGGCTTTGCTAATTAGCATTCAAGTGAGGGGAACCCCCTTGTTTTTAGAGGTAGACCTCTCCTTGTGGGTTGCTTTCTGGCCTTTTAAACATCCTCATCAACTTACCCAGACAACTTGAGCTGGCACTGCTTGCTTGGCTGGGATGTCAGATTCCTAGATGACTGCTGTGGATTCAACTACATAGTAAAATCTTGCTGCACCAGTATAAAAAGGTAATTTGGTAATATGGTTGTCATATTTACATACAGTGTTTAAGCCCTTAACTTGTTTGAACTGCCTAAAATTTTTGTTCTCCAGAGGATCATCTGCTTTGGTCTTGTAAGTTTTCCAATAGCAAACAGCAGTTTGGCAGTCCTTTTGTATTGCTCATTCCTGAAGTTTGGGTACAGATCCAAACGTAAAGTGGTATTATGTGTAAAACAGAATGGAGGTATGGGTGGTGAACCCACACCTGTGATTACCCTGTGTAACTGTCCCAGGCACCATCAGTATGTATCTATGGCTGGCCTTGTATTGTGTATTATTATTCTTATGTATTGTTAATGCCCACATTGCTTGTCCTGGGGATCTGAGGCAGTTGGCATTGCTGGAGCAGCCATGATCAGTTTTTATGCAGCTGAGGCCAGCTCAGGTAGGACAGTATTCCTGATGGAGCGTGTGGGTGGACAGTGTGAGAGGACTGCAGCTCAGAGAGGCCCAGGGGTTCCTTCTGCATAGTAGGTGTTCCCCTATGGGAGCCAGCTGGAGGTGGGTGTGACGTGCTGCAGCTGCTCTGATACTCTCACACGGTGCTTGGTGACTCAGTACTGGGGCTCGGCAGTGAAATGAGGGCGTTCTGCTGAGCTCATACACCGTGTGGGGTTTGAAAGTGTGCTCAATGTATTTGAGGGGTTTGTTTATAGGTTGGATAGAATTGGCTTTACAATACTTTGTTGATGTAATAGGTGATGTTGTTGGCTCTTTTTCATGTTTGGAAAATACCTGGCAGATTAGATTCACTGTGACGGTGTATTTAGGCCACTACAGTGTTTAAAAATCACCATGTACATGTTGAGCATGCTGAACAAAATGTAGTGACACTGCATCCATGGCACAGGATTACAATAAATTAAATGCATTGGTGCTTTCTGATGTTTTGAAGAGAGTGTTCAAAGAAAACCAGCTGGTAAATTTTCATCTCATTTTTTTCCTTGAAAGAGGGAGATGATTTTTACCTCATAGCAGAAATTAAAATATGTCTGCGTTGAACATCCTACAAAAATACATGAAGAAATTTTAATGACTTTTATCTCAGTAGAAGGATATAGTAAATAAAGACTAAAAGAATGGCTAATACAAAAATATTTAATAGCTGTTTCACTACATAATCAGTGTCCAAAAAAATTTGAGATTGTTGGTGTGGCTAAGGCATACAGTTTTGTAATTACGATATACTACTTATATCTAGGGGAATCAAATGCATCTGTAAATGTTTTTTGTAGTTGTTGTTAGGCATGTGCATCACAAGTGTGTGATGGTTGTAAGTATTGCTTTGACAAACCTAACTTGCCAACATGGTAGGTCTTTCTGCTGGGCTGTGAGCATGCAAAGATACTTTTTATTTAGGATTATGGTCTAGCATTTGAAAGACAAAGAATAAGATTCATATTTGAGTATGAATCTTATTCTGTTTTCCTAATTTTTTTCCTCTTATATCTTTACAGAGAATAACATACAGTTCTAGCCAACATAGTGTATGGAAGGGTTTTGGGGTAGTGCTGGTTCAGTTGCAGTAACTCATGTTTGTGTAAATTGACCTTTAACCTTTGTAGGGTACTAAACAGTTTGGTGGTGGTGTACCTCTTTGCTTTTGTGATGGACTGGTTTTCTAACCTGCAGGGTTAAAGGTGGGGAGAAAAAAGTTTGAAATAGTAATTTTTTCACTGCTTGTGTAGTTAGAAGGCTCAGAAGACAGAATTTGCATTATAATGGCTCTCATTTTGCACCATACTGTGTCATTTAGTCATGTTCTGTGTGTAGCTTTTGGAAGACTTTGAAACAGTTATTTTATTTTTTTATTACTCCATTCATTCCTACCTATCAGTCCTTTACTCTTCTTTACTGTAATTGCCCATAAGATAAAGTCTTTGCCATTTTCAAATCACTTTGACTTCATGTTTAGATTGCTGTACAACTTGTGAAGCTAATGGTACTTTATGTAGTACCCCAGGGTATTGAGAAATTTCTCAGTAGGGAAAGGGAAAATAAAGGCTGGGAGAGTGTTATATTTGCAATATCTAGGTTTTTCCCCCTGAAATATGTAAGAAAATTATTTTTCTTAGTTTGGTGTGATTTATGTGAAGATTTAAAACTTTAAAAAATCCCATCAAGAACAATGGAAGAGTTTTTACTTGCTTAGAAGTTTTAGAGAAAGGAGGCCTTAAGAGCAGGAAATTCAAAAGAAGATTGCAGTGTGGAGTGGGTGTCCTTGTTTAATTGTAGATCGAATTGTTCAGGTGACTTGAGCTTAGGCACAAATACAGATCTAAAAGATGTTGAGAATTATCTCCTTTCTTGTTTCAGCTGTTCAAGTGTTTTCACATTGAGGAAAACCAAGTTGCCTTGAAGAGTAGTTGGTCGGGAGGCCAGAAGCAGGTGGTGGTTTGGGAAGTGCTGCTTTAGGTGTTCTAGATGTCAGTACCTTTATTGCAGAGACTGAAGTGCAAGAAAATTTAGTCTGCTCAGTATGCATAAACAGAAATAATTACCTAGAACTAATAACAAGTAGTCTCAGAAGAAGGCAACAGTTTTATAAAAACAGCATTACTTCAGTAAACTTAAAACCTGTTTTTATGCATCCAGCCCTGTAGGCTGTTGATAAGCCTATTTGAATTTTCTGATCTAATGTTGAGGAGAAAATATCTGTTAATTTCTGAATTGGCATGTTAGGGCTCTTAAAAGCATCAAAATTATAAAGGCTATTAGTTTGCTAGTAATGGAATAAAGTTTGAGAGTTAGACCAGTGAAGGGACAAACTGTGTTACTCTAATTATAAAATCCAAATGAGTTTTATGTTATGTGAAAAAGAAACGTGCATGTGGTCTCTTGAAATACTTCTGCATCTGAGCTATGATGTGATCCAGGTTTTGGACAGCTTGCCTTCTCCTCTTCCCTCTTCTTTCCCCTTCCACCTCCTTAGAATGCAGATGGTTGATTTCTTTGAAAGCATACATGGTGAATAGCCTTTCTCTTCCCTTTCAGGGACCAGTTACTCTCCACAAGAAAATTCACACAACCACAGTGCTCTTCATAGTTCAAATTCACATTCTTCTAATCCCAGCAATAATCCAAGCAAAACTTCTGATGCAGTGAGTATTTGTGAATGATTTTCCTCCATGTGTTGCTCTGTTCATACACACCATATTTTCATAATTTTGTCTAAGACAGGCAGCATGTACATTGTGCTTGAGTTTTCCAACATCAGTCTGTATTTTATAAACACTCTGTAAATGCAACCTGCAGTTGTCGTATGTTTTAAAAATATCCTAATTGGTAATCATTAGAGCTTTTAGTTACCTGTCATTGATTTTAAAATATTAGATTATTTAAATGACATAGATACAGAAATATTTCCCATGAATTTGTGGTAAATCTAGAGTAGACAGTATGATTTATCTTGCTTGAAATATATTACATATTGTGAATTTTAGTCACTTAACTATCAGAGATTCAGTACTCAGAGTGGTGTTTGTAAAAAATTGCCCAAAACCAAAACTGGTGAATGTGATAGGTAGAAAAATTTTGAAAATATAATAATTTTGAGGATGTTGTAAGGTGAAGGAAACTAATTTTACCAGTATTGACCTTACTGTATCCCACTAAATGTACTATTAGATTTTGTTAAGGGGTTTGATAGGAATAAACCAGAGGAAACTATTGCAGAATGCAACAGGAGAATACTGGTCGTGTGTTCAAGCTATCAATGAAACAGACATTTAGAGGTGGTGGAAAGCAATGATATGGGTACATGAAAGAGTGCTATGTAGTTTTAAAAACAGTGAAAGCTATTAAATTTGTGTATTAAAACTCTCAAGTAGCTTTTTGTCCAACACTGTTGTATTTTAAAGGCTTATGATTCTGCGGATGATTGGTCTGAGCACATCAGCTCGTCAGGCAAAAAATACTACTACAACTGCCGAACAGAAGTTTCACAGTGGGAAAAACCAAAAGAGTGGCTGGAAAGGTATTTGTGTGTGTTTTAATTGTATAAAGAACAAATATTCTTAAGCACATTTCAGAGCAATTGAGCTTACAGAAGATTGTGCTCTAAGTCTGCCGTGTTCCTACCCTTACCATGACCCCTGGCACCTGTTTTATGCTTTGACAGTCCAGAGCCCTTCAGGGAAGTATGGTTGGTTTGTGTGGGGATGTTTTTTTTTGGGTGGTGATCGTATTGAGCTGGGGGGGGTTGGTTTGGATTTTGTTTTGTTCTGGGGTTGGTTTGTTTTGTTTTTGGTGGGTGTTGCTTTTAATGTTTTGTTTTGGGGTGGTTTTTTTTGTTTCTGTTTTTTTATGAGATTAGTGAGCTGAACTGGTATTTTGTGGGCTTCAAAAAGCACAGATAGATGTAAGGAAGGTAGTGGCTGCAGTTTGCTAACCCCACCTGTAGCAGCAAGCTCTTAACAGTTTAATTCATCTCATGTAACTTATAGAAACCGTTATATTATTAGATAATGTAAGTTCTTACCTAACTTTTGTTTTCTTTTCTTCAGAGAGCAGAGACAAAAAGAAGCAAGCAAAATGTCAGTTAACAGTTTTCCAAAAGATAGGGATTACAGAAGAGAGGTGATGCAGGCGACAGCTGCCAGTGGGTTTGCCAGTGGAAGTATGTGGTTTTTTTACAGCAGTACATTCTTGCCTTGTTTGCATTACTGTTTTCCAAACTTCAGAAATTGTAAAAAATACCTTTCCTTAGTTCTTTTTCTCACCTTTTCATATATAAAAGCCAAAGTGGGATAGCACAGTTGACTCTCCCAAATGTTGTTTCTTTAAATGACTTTACTAGTGCAACAATTGCTTAATGCTTTTCATGGTGGTCCTTCCTGGGGCTTTTGTGGTCAGGTTTAATTATTTTCATGGGAAGTTACTTAAATAACTTGCATACTCTGTACTTGGACTGTCGTGGTCACTGAGACCTGCTGATGTCATATTCTGACCTTAAAAATAAAGATTCCACATCTAAAAATAATAACCTAATTCAATGGATTTTGATATTAGGTTTTTCAGAGGCTTGTGTATGTTACTGAGAGCATATTTTTATCTCACCAATACTCTTAGCAAAATCTTTCCTGGACTGTAACTTGGAGATTTTTGTCCTGATACTTAGCTTTAATCTTTGTCAGTTTTCTTCTGTTGTACTGTGAGATTCTGTCTGTATGCTGATGTAGTTTGGGTAAATTTGTAGCATAGTTCTCAGGGTAGTTTAAAAGTAGAAGCCAAAGTATTACTCTTCACCCACGCTCTTTGAATTTGACATGGTAGAGATGTATAAAGGGTATTTTTCTGTGTGTACTGAAACTTACTGCATATGCTAAAATACACTGGATGCTGCAAAAAGATAGCAGTCATGCATAATGCAGTGAGTATTTGTTTTGTGACAGGTGAAAGTGTGAGAATCTATAAAAAGAATTACTCTGTGTTCACTTGGTATGTTCACTGAGTAGCATATTTTAGTCTGTGATCATGTGACCAGTGCAGATGAGTCAATCATTTAATATATATAAATGTCTTGAATTAATTGTAAGTTAGTTTATTGTGTAGTACTCAAGTGACATGAAGAGGAATTCTTTGAAGGCTAGAATGTGGAACTATTAAATTATACTTGATGTTCAGGGTTTTTGATGAACAAAAGAGAAACGGCACAAATTATCTCTTCACACTAAATGCAAGATGGAAATAATAGATCTTGATTTAGATCTTTTTAGGAGACTTCAAAAGTTAACTTGACTGTAACACTCATTATAAAGCAGCCTTTCATCAAAACACAGTGCTTAACCGGAACTCTAAATCAAGCAAAGGTCAGAGAAAATGCATTTTGTCAGTGAGTAGAATTAGATTTTGCCTTTTTTGATGCTGATCTACTTGAGGCTTTTTTTAATCATAAGAAGTTCAATCAGCTCTAGTTGTTGGTGTGCAGCTGTATTAATCAGTCACTGCAATGTTAGACTTGTTTCTAATTTAATCTTTTTTTTCTTATTGCAACGTTACTTGGGGAATCCTGAAAATAGTGGAAGACAAGCATTCCAGTGACACCAGCAGTATGCTCCCACAGAATATTTTATCTCAGACAAGCAGGCACAATGACAGAGACTACAGACTGCCAAGAGCAGAGACTCACAGTAGTTCTACTCCAGTACAGCATCCCATCAAACCAGTGGTTCATCCAACTGCTACCCCAAGCACTGTTCCTCCTAGTCCATTTTCTCTACAATCTGATCACCAGCCAAAGAAATCCTTTGATGCTAATGGAGCATCCACTTTATCAAAACTGTCTACATCCACATCTTCCATCCCTGCACAGAAAACAGAGAGAAAAGGTATGTCTGATGAAATTCCCTCTAGTATTCAAGATGATGCATTGCATTACATTGCTTGTTTGAAGTATGTTAGTCCTAGAATTTAAAGATTTTTTTTCCCTGTTTGATTATATGTGCTTAGAACCTGATTACTGTTTTTATGTGTTTACTTCCCCCTAAACCCCATTTGCTATATCTTATACAACTTCATATTGACACTGTGATATTTACTCTTTACTGGCTTATTCTGCAAATTGACATTTCAAATGATAATTTGAAAGATGTGTTTTTGTAGAACAGATTTTAATACTTGTCTTCTCTCTCTTTGTTTTGGATCTTTGCCATTTATTTGAGTTGTAATGTAGTTACACAATTTGAAAGTCATTTTGGACCATTATGTTTTATGAACTGCTGTTACTGTTTGGAATGCCAGTGTCAAACCTTTCAATCAACACAAGCACAGTTCTTACAGAAAACGAGTTTTCTACATGTTTGTAAGAGCTAATCTGTTTTGGTCTGTATCTTGAGAAATATTAGATCTTCAGTTCTAAATCTGCTGATAGTATGTGTTTCTGTTATCTGATAATAACCTGTTAGATACAGTTAGAGTCAAGTGAAGATCAGGACTTCACCGTGCATTGTTTGTAACCTTTCAGACCTGTCTTTTAGTTAGATTTACTTCATTAGTAGGGATGAAGAGCTCAAGAAGATTGTGAGAATGAGGTGTGTGTCATTAATGATAATGTGTTACTTTGGTGTAGTTGAGTTTTAGAGAGTGGTATTGTGTAAGAAAATTCTATTTTGAGGGCTTTGGGAGGGAGAAAAGTACTTTTTGATAATCACCTCGTGTTTTAATTTAAAATACTGTATTATTAATATGTAATTGAAATATTTTTTGAAAGATGGCTTTTTGCCCTGTTCATACTTGCAAGTTGGCCTAGTTAAATAGTTTTGAAAACAAGACCAAAACAGACTCTGGTCTGACCCTGGTCTTGTACTCTCTGTTTGGTTTTGAGTCTTCCACTTAGGTTTAATAAAGAGTTCCAATTTCTACACAGACTTAAGAACAGCTGGCCACCCAAAATATTCAAACAATAGCATACACTGACAAATACTGTAAGATAGTTGTGCATGTAAAGAATTTTTTTTATGTTTTTTCTTGACACTTTATGCAATTTTTACATAACCTTGGTCATGAATACTGACTGTAAACTACAGAGGAACAGGTTATTTTCAGCAAGCCTTTTCCTGTTCAACACAGTAAAGCACCAAGTAAAGTGTACTAGTTCAAGCATGGTTCTTGTTCTGAGTGCAGTAGTTAGCTGCTTCAGTTAAGCCTCTATTTTCTGATTGCAGTTTGATGCACTTTTACACATTACAGCACAAAACATCCATGTGAGGTGTTCTTTCCTTTAGTGTATATACTCCAATTCCCTTTCTATATTTAAAATACACTTAAAACCCCTCTTATTATTATTATTCAATTCTGGCATAATCTTGATTCCTGTTTGGTGTGTGATCAAATTTCATAATGGGTATTCTTTTGCTGCTTTACTATTCATCCTCATTAATTGAACAACTGACTCTTACAGCAATTAAAGGAACTTCACATTCTGAAAACTGCTACAGATGTTGGCAGGGAATTCTAATACTTCCATACAACATTAATTTGAGAACATGCAGCTGGGTATAATATTGAAAACAATCACACAGGGCAGTCTTGATACTGTAAATCTCACTTTAGAATCCATATTACCATGGATGGTTCCATATTATATAATTCACTGAATATCTGTATTCTTAGATAGCTTTGAATAGATTCTCTGTAATAATCGTGCCTCATTGATCTGTTTCATGACACTTGATTGTGAGCAAATATGGTATTTACTGAGCTTCAGAAAAAGGTGGATTACAGAAAGTTAGTAAATAATTGAAGAATTAGAATAGGTGAATGCTGGGCTTGAAATTCTTACTCTAGAAACTGTGAGTTTTTACATGTTGCTTTAGCTCTTGTACAGAAACAGAAGAATTCAGTGCAGGTGCTGTCATGATAAAAGGTCATCAAAGAGTACGTTCAGTTGACTTAGCTTTTAATGGGGAATGTCAGACTGTCTTTTTCAGGAAATTAAACCAGTAAATTTTCTGTAGCATTTTGCATATTTAAATTTTAAAAAAGGGAAGAAGCAGTGCTTTGGATGATTTACTGTTACTGATTCTCTCAGAGGTGACTGTGAACCTGCAGTACTAGATGTATGCAGTTTATAAAGTATTTTTTGTAGCTGTTGTAAAAATTGAAAATACAGTAATTGTCCTGAGACACTTGGTTCAAACAATCTTTTGAAAGTGTCTTTGCAGAACTGAAAAATAGTTTGAGAGGTTTATGTTTTCAGTAGTAAAGCAGATAGCCTTTAATCTTCTTTTTCTGCTCACTGACTGTGCCATCTCCCTCTCTCTAAAAAGAGGTGAAACTATTTTTTTGCCTATAAAAATAGGTTGGTCCAAATGACTGAATAATATGTGCAGTAGTCCTTCCTTAAATGAATTCTTGCTTCTTGTGAATGTGTTTCTGGCTGCCTTATGCCAGCATATATGTACCACTGTTTTATTAGTTCTCATTTCAGTGTGTTTTTTTTTTTTTAAGCAGTAATAGTTTTGAACAGCAGAACAACAGAAAAACACAAAACCCAACAACAATGCTTTTTTCAGCTCAATCTCTTTTGCTGCAGGGGTATGTTGTAGTCCCACAAGGAGATTGAATAAAATCCCTGGCTGAACTATAGCTCAGCTGTTAGCAGTAGTCCTCTGCCCTCAATGGCTGGCAGTAGTGGAGAGTTCCTGGGGAACTATTTGACCTCTACCCTTTGGTTTGAATGTTCCAGTCAGAATCTGCTGCTTCTGTTTGTGCTCACTGTGAGTGCTTTATGCAGGTAAAGTGTGGGGTTGCTTTTCCTACTTTTTGGCTGCTTTATCTGTAGGGCACATCACATTTTCCTATTTCTAATTCAGAATGAAATGTTGTATTGTCCATATCTTAACAGTGTGTCTGTCTGTAGGATACTGCTTCTCACACCTTTCCTCCTAGTCCCATCAGGCAGCAGTTTTGTTTCTGGTGTAGCAGTACTCTAAAACTTCTGTGAGAACACAGCAAGCTAGCCAGTGCAGTGCTGGGTGGGTTGTGACTCTGGTGCTTCTTTTCCTTTTCTCACCCCTGTGGTTTTCTTGTAACACTCACTAGTCTTTAGTGGTCAGTTATTAACATTGCTTCTGGTGTTGTTGCATCTTCTTTGCCTGAGTTTTACAGTTTCAAGTATATTACTCAATTCATATGTCGGTTAGAAAAAGTTACATGTGAGACTGTTCCTTTCTTCCATTACTTTATAATTGTTTGCTGAACATTGCTGTTACACTTATTTTGACAGCAGAGGTAAAATACAAAAAATTCAGTTTTAAGACTGATGAAATCCAAATATGAGAAATAGGATTTTTTTTGTATTTTAGATAATTTGAGTATTTTTGAGAATCTAGTTGCTATTGTTACTATAGTTTCATTTGGTCAAATGTGTTTACAGAATGCATTATTTTAAAATACTTATGTATTTTTGCTGTGGCTTAAAGTCCCTCCTAGAACTGAGCTACGTAAAATAAATGTGACTGTCAGACTAGAGATAAATGTGACTGTCAGTGCTTAGAGATCTTAGTTGATGGACTGTACACTCCAGGTGCTTCAGCGCAGGAAATGTGTTGTGATTCTTAATTATCAGCAGAAAATGAAGCAATTCTGTTAGCTGTTCTGGGTAGTAGAATTTTAATCAGTGAAGCAGAGATGAGGTTTATAGGGCAACAAGATACAAATTTCTGAATAGTTAGTAATGCAGTTTTCCTCCCACAGGGAGCACACTGTGAGAGCGCATATACCTAATAGTTGCTAGCCGTGCAAAGATAGCAGCTCAGGCTCACTATACAGTGGTTGGGTAATACTGTAGTTTTGACTCCAAAGGACTTTGGATGCATTTGTTTTGTTTTAAATGGGATAAAAATTACATCAGTAGTAAAAGCTATTTTAACACTCAGAGGGTCATTTTAATCATTTAGGAATCATCGAATCAATAGCAGTTGGTAATTTCCATGTCATTAAAAATAAATCTTTGTCGCTATAAATCAGAATAAGAGCATCCTAATATATAGCATTAATTTAAAGCCAGTCATGCAGGCAGTCCTGGCGTGTTATCTGTCAGAAAGAGGGCTGTGAAGGAAAGGGGCTGTGAAGGAAAGTCCTTCCTTCACAAAAATGGCATTTCCCAGTTTTGTGGTTTTTTTCCCCATCCACTTCTCTGTCATGCTGACGTGCCTGATGAGCTCAGCACAGTCTGGTCAGGAGCAGGGTAAGCAAGTTAGGGGTGCTCACAGGACTCCAGCAGACAGAGGCACAGCAGAGGTGTGGGACTGCCAGTGTCAAACCTCTTCACTGAAGCAGAGTAGCGGAACAGTCAGAGGGCTTCATTTCCATCCCCTTGCATCCAAGCTGGTAGGCTCAGGGTTTCCTTTTGGAATCAGTCCTGGCAGATCAGCTGTTTGCTTAGGAGCAGAAATTCTTGTCATAAGGGACAGAGATTGAGTCAGTACATAAACATGCTGCTGACTCTTGCCGTCACCAAACTGAGAAGCTAAGGGTGCTTAGAAGAAACTGAAGATCATTTTGGCACAACTGCTGAAAATGATCAGTTATTTTTTTTCTGAAAGGATTGTTTGGCCCTGTTAGTAAAAAATTCCCACTGCTTGGAAGCATCACACCAGAATGTTCCCATTCTGATTTGACTTGGTGTTTCTACTTAAGCAAAAACTTCAGCAAACCTCATCGCAAAACTTAAAGTGCATCATGTGTCATACAGGTTCATGTCATATGAAATTCCAACTGATAACTTGGATTTCTTTTCTTTTTGTCCAAAGGATGTGATTGTGAGTCACACTCCCAGCAGAAAGGGTTATTAATAAAAAGCTCTTCCCTAATCACTGTGGTCTTCAAAAATTATTTTCATTATAAAAAGATTTTTTCCTGCTCCATTTTAATGTTAAACCAACTAAAAGTTCTTCCCATTAAGTTAATCTCCAAATCTAATGGTGTTTCTTTTTGCCATCCACTTACTTTGTTTTCCTCCTCTTTGTTTTGGGTGGCTTTATTTTTTGGTCTTTTTTTTTTTCCATGTACATAAAGTTGATGGTCCAGAAAGTTGTTTATTTCTAAAATACAGTTCTATATGTAGGCTGTGTCTAATAAACTTGTTTGCATAATTGTCAGAAAGCAAACTATTTTCATGTTATTGCCACAAAGTGAATGGATTTTTAAAATTTTTTTTAAAAGCTCCAGATATTGAGACTTTATTGTGCATAGCTTATAATGGAAAAATATGTGCAAAATCATATTTTTAAAATCACAACAAGTAATTTTAAAAGTAATCTAATTTTTTTTTTTAGTTATTCAGAGGAAGAGATAAAACAAATTTTATTTAAGTTCTTAAAACTTGAAGATATCAAAACATGCTATGTTCTAGTTTTAGTTTTTATTTCATTTTTTTATTATTAAAAAAAGCTTTCCTTGGGACTTCATGATAAAAGGTGGACTTTCAGGTGAGGTTAGTCATTTGCATAGCATTTGTTTTGAAATTGATGTTGGCAGTGAAGAAGCTGCAGCCTTGCCCTATTCCACTTCTTCAGCCATGGTCTGTGCTGTAAAGCCTGCAAAAGTCTTTTAAGTTGTTAGAAAAAAATTTTTATAACACATGGGTTAATTTGCTTTTTCTGTTGGTAAAATTCCAATTGTCATTTCAAAATTAGTCTGATGCTTAATAATTCAGATTAGGTCTATGAATGACTGCCATGCAATCCAAATCCTTATTCTGCAATAATAGTGTAGATTGTTTGTTAAGGAACATGAATTGATGTTGATGCATGTAGGGACCAGTGTATCAGAATTATAAAACTACAGGATTTAAATTTATGGAGATATTTAACTTTTTCTCAGCATGCTATGTTCATCTTGACTGTGTTTCATGATGTTTGAGGGCTTCAAGTGCACTTAAGAACTGCAGGATTTTATTATTAATAAGTATTTGTAAAAACTCTAATAAACTATAAAATAGAGTTTAGATGTTGGAAAATAAACTTAATTCTGTGGCAAAATAAACAATGAAACAGTCTCTCAGAAAAAGGGAGTTAGGGAGGAAAAGAAAGGAGTGAGGAGTTTCTGCTTCTATTTGTGGAAGAAGCAGGGGAAATGCATACACCCCAGTGAGTGTTATCTAAAGGTTTTTGTCAGACAAATATTTCAATTCTGACTAGTTAAATTAACTTCAAAAGGCAAAACTTGCAGGCTCTGTACAGCATCATAAATTAGACCAGGTTTTAACCTTTGTAGTTATGTTATTCAAAAATGGATGTGAAAATATTTGGAGGCTTTTTTTTGTTGGCAGTATTTCTAGGATTTAGTATCCTGTCTGAGCCATGAAGTAGGATAGATGGGTGTAAATTAAGCTAAAGAAAGTTGTGATTATATACAACTAATTTGTAGCTTTTTCTCTTAACATGTGAGTTTCCGTCAGAGGAGAAGAGGTAAAGATCATGGCTTGAGATAAGAACAATTTACTGGAAACAGCAGTGAAATAAAAAATGAACAGTAAAGGCAACAATCTTATTAGAAGGGTGTACAAGAGAGGTGAAAAATTCACGAGCGAACAGAAGCTCACCAATAAACTGCAATATGGGAACTGCTGCCGCCTTCTCCAACTGGAGAAAGAGTCCCTTCCCCAACCCTGGCAGTGAAGTGAGGTGGTACAAAATAACTGCCCTTCCTGGCTGATGCAGAAATTAACCCTGTGCTGGCCAGAATCAGGGTGTTACCCACCCCTTATTCTATACCACCTACATCATGCCCAGATCCTGCACTTGCCAACTGGAGTGCTCCCAGCTAATTGCACGATGTATCGGAAGCTCCTGAGGGGTATATCTGAAGCAGTCCATACTCACTGTCCATGGTAGTTACAGCATACAGAGACAGTGTCACTCAGCAGCCAGTGTTTTAAAATTCAACATTACAGACTGTTCTCATATAAGAATCAAATCCCCTTGAGGTACACATAGTGTTCCTCCATCCCTCTGCATGACCGACCAAGTCCACCCAGGTCCTTGAGCAAAAACATGGATGGGGGTGCCTTTGCTTGAGGAAGGACTAATCAAAACTGTCTTCCCTAACACATTCTTCATATGCACCACAGGGACTTAATCCCCTTCTATGGTACATGGAAGTTTTGTTTGGACAGGGCCAGCTTGCTTGGTAGAGCTTCTGGTGTTAACTGACTAGGTGGCCTTTGCTAAATGCATCTTCAGTGTTTGAAGGTCCTACCACTTACTGCTTTCAGTGTGGTTTTTAACAACAGTCTGATGTACAGTTCAGTTTTCCCAGAGACTGGTGTGTGATAGGGAGTGTTATATACCCACTCAGTACTGTGGCCAAGTGTCTATGAGGCTGTTTTTGAAATGAGGCCCATTGTCTGATTCAGTTCTTTAGGGTACAAGTCCTGTCGGTACAGGACTTGCTTTTCAAGGCCTGAGGTGTTGTTCCAGGCAGTGGTGTGAGGCACAGAGTACATCTCCAGCCATCCAGTGGTTGTTCCTATCACTGTAGGCATGTAGAGCTTGACACGGTGGATTTGTGGAAGTGTGATATAATCAATCTGCCAGGCTTCCCTGTACTCTACTTTTTACCATCATCCACTGTACAACAGGGCCTTTACCCTCTTGGTCCGCTCTCTTGCGGTGTGTGTTTCACAGTTGTGGATAACCTGTGAGATACTGTCCGCGATTAAATCCAACCCTCAGTCATGAGCCTGCCAGTATGTTGCATCTCTTTCCTGATGATGTGAGGTGCCATGAGCCCACTGAGCCAGAAATAATTCACCCTTATGTTGCCAGTCCAGATGCATCTGAGACACTTGAATCTTTGGCAGTTTGGTCCACCCATCCATTGTTGCAGTGTTCTTCAGTAGCACAACCCTTGGGTACAGAGAGCATCTGCATGACAGACTTTCAGTCAACTTCCCTACCCCAGCAGTGATGTCTTGCCACAATACAGCAGCTCAGATGGTTTTCCCTCTCCAGTGCCAATTGGTCTTTTCCTATCAGTCCAGCCACCCCCGCAGAGCATTTGCTACTGTCCATGACTCATTGTAGAGGTAGAGTGTTGGCCATTTTGTCTCATTCAGTGATACCTAAAGCCAGCTGGATGACTTTCAGCTGTTCCAGCTGACTTGATCCACCTTGTCCCTCAATAGCTTCTGTGGCTTGCCTCAGAATAGGATTCCATACAGCAGCTTTCCATTTTCATTGTGTACAATACAACAGGAATCATCAGTGAATAGACTGCCACTTTTCATTTGGTAGTAGCTGATAATATGGTATGGTCTCCTCAGCAAGTGTCACCTTTTCCTCTGATGATGATGATCATAGTTCAAAGTTTTCATCTTTGGGCCAGTTTGTGATGACTTCCAAGATCCAAGGGTGTGGTGTTTCCTGTGTGAGTTTGCTGTGTAACCAGCATGACCCACTTGCTCCACATAGCATCAGTGGCAGCATGTGTGGAAGGGACTTCTCCCCTGCACATCCAGCTCACCAGTGGCAGTCAGGATGCCTGCCTCCTGCTACTGCAGTCAGGAGTAGCTGTACTTCAGTGCCCTTCAGTTCTGAAGCAGCTCAAGCCCATTCATAAGTTGTCAGTGGTTTCTTTTTCTGTTGGGATGTAGCAGGCACTGGATCTTTTGTATCCCGACTCCAGGGGTTGTCCTTGAATCTCCCCAGGTGTTTTTTATCAGAGGCTCTAGGAGGGACCATTGTCCCTGACTGCAGTGTAGAGCACATTTTTCACACCTTCTGTCTTGACTGGCCCAAGGGCTACTGCATGATACTGTTTTGTTTAGGACTTGTTGTTCAGGACCCCACTTGAAATCATTCTTCCATGTCACGTGATAGAGAGGCCTGACATTCTGACTGTAATCTGGAGTATGCATTCTCAAAAAACCCACAGCACCTAGGAAAGCTTGTGCTTACTATTTGCTGATTGATGGGGACATAACTGCTATTTTGTTGACCACATCCATTGGACTCTGATTATGTCCATCTTGCCATTTTAGTCTAAAAACTATTTCCTGAAAAGTTTCCTTGACCCTACTTTGCTTTATGGCAATATTGACCTTCTGGAGGATTTGAATTACCTTCTCCCTTTTCTCACCCACTTCCTCTGCTGTGTTCCTCCATACAGTGATGTCATCAATGTACTGCAAATGTTCTGGAGCTTCACCCTTTACCAGTGCATTCTGGATCAGTCCATGGGAAATGGTGGAGATGTGTTTGCACCCTTGGGACGATCAGTTCCAGGTGTACTGCACACTCCTCAGGTGAAAACAAATTGTCACCTGCACTGTCCTGCCAGGGGAATGGAGAAAAACGTGTTGGCAGTGTCAGTGGTGCCACAACTGCCCTGCTTTGGACTCCAGTTTGTACAGAAATTCAAGCATGTCTGGCACAGCAGCACTCAGTGTTGGGAGTGACTTCATTCAGGCCATGACAGTCCACTCTCTGTCTCCACTCTCCACTGAATTTGCACACTGGCCATATGAACCATTAAAGTATGAGTTGAGTGTTGCTGACATTTCCTGGCTCTCCAGTTCACAAATCATCTCCTGGATGGGGGTCACAGAGTCCCAGTGGGTTTGGTATTGTCGACAGTTCCCTTGTGGTAGCAATTGGGTACCTGTTGTTCTTCAGCTCTCAGCAGCCCCAGAGCAGAAGGGTCCTCTGACAGACCAGGCAAGGTGTTCAGCTGTCCAGTTTCCTCTGTTTCTAGAGCATCTATCCCAAACACCCAGCAATGCCCTTTTGGGTCCTTGAAATACCCTCTCCTGAAGTAATCTATGCCAAGGATCCATGGTGCTTCTGGGTCAGTCACAGTGGGGTAGTTTTGCCATTCATTCCCAGTGAGCTTCACTTAGTTTCCAGTACAGTCAACTGTTGGGATCCCTGTGTCACCCCAGAAATACAGATGGATTCTGCCCCTACGTATCTTGATGGCATCAGGGTACATTGTGTTCTAGTATCAACTAAAGCCTTATACTCTTGTGGGTCTGATATACCAGGCCATTGGATCCACAAAGTCCAATAGATCTGCTTGGCCCTTTCCTGCATCTGTCTGGGGGCAGGGCCCCTTTAGTCCTGGTCATAGTTCTCATTGCTCGCTCCTTGTAAACATGAACCGGAGGTCCCTTCTAGAGGATCAAAAGTAACATAAACTCTGCTGTCTGAGAACTTGCCCACTGAAAACTAGAGTGGCATTTGTCCATGGTTGTTCTTCCACACATTCAGCTCACATACCCTCTACTGCTAGGGCAGAGGTGGATTTTCCACCCCACTTCCTCAAGTCATCTATTTTGCTCGCAGAAAAAACACAGGTTACCTTGTTATGTGTGTCTTCTCTCCCAAGCAGGGGGTGTGTGCTCCCAATAGCAGAGACTCTGGTCCATACTGGCAGGGCATGGGACATTTCCTCACTGATTTTTTTCCAGTCTGTCCAAAGTCTTGGACAGTCTCCACAGCCAAAGTGTGGGTCAAGACGGTCTTCATGGAATTGGGTGGTCACATGAAGCAGTTTGTTCTCCTTTCATTGACAATGATGCCGATAAGTTGGCGTATGACTGGCATGCTCTGGACAAACTTCTGCCACATCTGGAGATGTCAGACCGTTCTCCATGAAAATACTCTGTTGCTTTATCGGGATCTTGCAGTTGTTCAGGGGTGAACTTCCAAACCACTGAAGCAGAGAACTTCCCCCAAAACTGGCCCATTTTCTCACACATTCCGTGCCACTCATGGCAATCCACCCACGGGCAGACCTTAGAAATCTCTGACTCTAAACATGGTGTGGGCCACACTGACTCTAAAGGTGTTACGGAGTGTACTCAAGAGACATAGCCAACAAGACCACTCATTTCTTAACAACCAAAGGAAATCCAAAATTCTCAAAAGCTGGTTTAACAGGCCTGAAAGAGAGAAATGACATAAAAAGCTGGGGAAAATTACCTGCCCCTCTTCCCTGCCCCCACAGACTAGGTGCAGTTTAATGGACTCCCAGGGGTAGGCCCCAAAGGAAGGGAAAACAGCATTACTGAACACATGTCCCAAATGACCCTTATTGCCCCACATGTCATAAACTGGTCCCCCACAATACATCAACACAGCAATCCTGGTCCCTCTCTCTCCCTGCTCTGAAAAAAACACCATGGTGAGCACACAGGGCCTATGCAGGAATATATACAGGGTTAGGTGCCACAGCCATATGAACAGACCAAGCAGCATTGACTCCCTGCCTAGTACAAGAAATGCTTAAATTTGTTTCAAACCGTTTTGGTTAGATCTGATTATCACAACTCTTTTTACCCCATTGGGTGCCAAATAAGGCTGTTGAGGTTTATGATCGGTGTTCCCCACGCACTGTTCATTTACTGCTTCCTCCCTCTCCCCTGTGACAGGCTGGAAAGGAGAATTGGAGGCACAAAAGGAAAATATTGCAGGTTGAGATAAGCAAAATTTACTGGAATCAGCAATGAAATAAGAAATGAACACTAACAGCAACAATATTAATAAAAACGTGTACAAGAGAGACAATTCACACTACACTGACTGGAAAACAACTCCCTTACCCCTGCTCCTGAAAGTGAAGTGAGGTGGTATAGAATAGCCAACCCTTCTGATTACTCCAAAAATTAACCTTGTCCTGGCCAGAACCAGCCCAGCTACTTAGTAAAAACAAGAAATACTTGAATTTCTACCAATATTTTTACAGGGGTTTTTTTTTGTTTGTTTTGTTTTTGTGGTTTTTTTTGGCAGAAACAGGTTTATAGCTCGAATTTCAGTAATAATAACTTAAATCAATATGTGTAATGCAGTGATGCTCTGAACAGTCATTTTACTCTGCATCCTCTATGATGTTAAATACCAATTCAAATGTGATGTACATGTAGGTAGTCATAATCAGAGAATTATTTTATAGCATTTAGTGTTTTGGTTTTGAGTTGTTAAACAACTCAGAAGATTGGAATGTTAGCATTAGACGTTATCCTTGCTTTGTATCCTTTCTCTAGGTTTATTAGGGTGATTGTACAAAAATACCTTTCACAGATACATTTTACTACATACTAAAATACCTGCAGTAATACAGTTATGAAATAGTGTCTCCATATTGTCTGAAATAAATAACTTGGCTGTATTGTGTCAATGCAATTCAATGTGCATTTTTATAGCATAAAGACTCAAGTAGTTTTACGGACCTCATGGAATTCAGTGGTTTTGAGTGACATGTTTTGAGTTCTGTTATTCAAGAAATAAGTGAATACCCAGGTCTGGGTGGGTATAATAAGGTTTACTTTAACTGCATTGTTAGCTTGGGTTTGCCTTTGATTCAGTGTATTTTCTGTTCAGAACTGGAGCGTGGGTGAAAAGCACTTCCAGCTGTTTGGTATGGTGGTGTGGTTTGAGGGTCAGGTATTTGCTTACATGAATAAATAGTACAGTAGTGAGTTGCTTTTTTTGCTGAAAATAACTAAATGTTTAACTGTGAAGACAAGCCTAAATACATTAAGTATGTTTTGAAATTAGTGCTGGCAGTTGTTCAGTATTCTTTTTTCATTTTAAAATGAGAATATTTTGTGTTTTGGGGTTTTTTTAATGATTGTTTTTCTGGTAAGAAAACTGTAGGTAGCAGGCTTGCACATCTAAGTACTAACATGCCCCATTTTGCTTATTTCCCTTGCTTTTGTCTGCCAGTGTATCTTGATCTTATTTGGACTATGACAGATCCAAGTTCAATTTAAACTTCACATGTTTTTGTTTAGTATGATAAGATTCTTCTTTGTTAGATGTGTCTTGACCTGCAGTTGTCTTAACGTTTACTTTGAACACTATAACATAAGATTTTATATGCAATACTTAATAACAAAAATGTTTACTAATGACTTAGTGTTTTATGGATAACTAATATCTCATCAGCTGTCCTAGTTCACCTTACTGAAAATCATACAGAAATTTTGTAACTGGTTTTTCTTCTTTTCCCTCTCTTCAATCTTGGTAACCATTTTTGTCCCTTTTAAAGTTGTTCTTATGAAAGCTCCTGGCCAAATGACCAGGTCCCTTCATAGATACACTGCAACCAACCCTGAGGAGACTGTAACTAGATATGGGCACATCTTTTTCAGAAGTTCACCTGAAACTCCAAAATATGTCTTTGTGTCTTGGCCGTTGCATCCTTGCAAGCTCTCAAATTTGGATTCTTCAGGAGGTTTTTTTCTGGTTCAGCTACATGTCTGTGAAAAGTTTTCTGGAGTATTTGTGACCTTCGAAAGCTATTTTACTGTAACAGCATGGAAGCAGAAATCCTCCTCCTAGTGAGATTAGAAATCTTAGTGAAAAGATTTACACGTCGTTACTCACTTCCATAATTTTTTATGTTTATTTTTTTAGGGTTCTTCTCCAGATTAATCTTGGAAGTTGCAGTTAAGGTTATTGGAATACAAAAGCTGTTAGAAATTCTGTAACATTTTATTCTTACGTAGTAAAACAAAACAAGATCTTTTCACTTCTTTACTAATAAAGTCAGCATCATTTTACTTCAACCATTTCTCCAAATAAAAAAAACCAAGCACACTTTTAAAGTAGGAGTACTTCCCAGCCCATTTTCCCAATTCATTTAGACTTTTGCCTGAAAAGTAGAATATCCAGGTTGACCTTCTCTGCCTGATTTGAAGTGGGTTTAAAATCCAGATTTTCACTACTGTGGGCAAACATGCTACATGAGATTTTGAATCCATAGCTTTATGCTCTGCATCCAACTTCTTTGGTGCTGTAGAGGTATAAGTCTTGACTGAATCTGGGGGCAGGGATCTCTAAGGGTTTAATGAGGATGAGAGAAATATAATGGTCCAGGTTTCTTAAAGGAGGGATATTTGAAGTCACTGATGGTAGACCTATAATAAGTTGAAATACTTTGCAGAGATTTCTCATGGTGTTGGAGTGGAGGAGCAACTTTCTGTTAAGTGGAAGTCATATTTAAAATTAATTAAATAAGTCATATTAATCAGAGCAAATTGCCGTACAGTACAATTGAATTTAAGTACCATGTATTTCTGTGGATAGTAAGTGGTAAGATTTCCTAAAATGGTACTAATAAAATAAAGGATATAGGTCTTAATGCTTCAGAAGAAGCTGACAAGTTAAAAATTAATTATGGGCAGGTAAATTTTTAGATTTTTTCCACTCTGCTGTGGGGATGTTAACAGCACTGTTTTTACATTTCTAGTACAGCTCATTATCCTTTCTAAATCCTTAGCAATGTAGCTGGATTTTGTATGATAGACTTATATGTGTGGCTTCTTGTACTGGTCTCTTCATAAGTGAAGCATGGCTTATACCCTCCCCTCAAATATGACACAGTAGCCTATATGCAAAATCCATGGGATATAAGGTTTTGTTCATAGTATATTTTCCAAAGAAAGATTGAAATCGTAAGTAAAAATGTAGAATATGAGTGTAGGCACAGTAAAAGAAAAGGTCAGTAAGGAATTTTGCCCCACATTGGCTGTAAAAAACTAAGGGAAAAAATGTCCCTTTTTTAATACTGGCTGCTTTTCATCCACTATCTTGAAGTGGAAAAGTTGTGTGTGTGTGCTCATAATAAATATTAGGTTCAGTAGCATAAATTGCATTAGAAATCACGTATCTTCAATTTTTGTTCTATTAATGTTGTGAGGTTTTTTTCTTAAAATGGTAGTTTAGGCATTTGATCTTCTGAATTTGAGTGTTGTACTAGTGAGTTGTCAGGTTATATTGGGGAAAATGAAAAATACTCTCTGTCTTCTGTTCAGAGTCTGCATCTGTGGACAAGTCTGTATCCCATTCTTGCACAACTCCTTCTACATCTTCTGCTTCTGGACTGAATCCAACTTCTGCGCCTGCTTCATCTGCTCCTACAGTTCCTGTTTCACCTATCCCACAATCACCAATTCCTCCATTACTTCAGGACCCAAATCTCCTTCGACAGCTGCTGCCTGCTCTGCAAGCCACCTTGCAGCTTAATAATTCTAGCGTAGATATATCCAAAATCAATGAAGGTAAGGATTCTTTAAAGTTCATTTAATCTCTCACTTACATACATTAGTATATTATTGGATACCAGGCTGTAGTAAATGAAAGCCTTATTTTAAATGAAAAGTGAATAAATGAATCCCTAGGTAAAGTGGAGATTTTTGTGGGTTTTTTCCTGTTAAACCTTCTTAACATTTAAGGTTTTCAAATTAATAACTGTTGATGTACATGAGCAGTCTAATTGAAACTGGTGACTTAATTGCTGTATCAGCATTTGTCTGTTGCACAAAATTTCGTTAGAGCTCTTTGTTCTTTTGTTTCGTGCACTGTTCTTTGTTTTCTGTAGTTTGTGCTGCTGTTGTACTAATGTTTGTTGCAAATAGTGAAACTTCTAGGTGTTCTTAAATGTTGTTGCCTAACAACTTTTTTCTTTAGCATAACAAGTTAGTTAGCCTCTCTGAATACAGGTTATCAGTAACTTGGCTAGCCAGTGAAATTTTGTACATTTAATCAGTGTGTCCCTTAGATTTTTGTCACATTGGCTTAATTCGTTAGAAGTCAGTTTATCACTTACTGTAGTGCCTTTTGCTGCAAGAGCAGAGAGAGTTGATGCATTTTGAACACAGTTTTATCTAATGTGTCTGCATGTGACAGGTTACTGATAAAGTAGTGTAGGATTTTTTGTTTGCTTCTTGTGCACAGATCATCAATTAAAATAGGAAGTAAAACATTTACATGTAGTGCTGGGAGTTAATTGTCTTTAACTTTCAGAAAGTGCAAATCAAGTAAGTGAAAATAAGTACAAAATATTCTGTACCTTGCAATTATTTATCAGAAAAAGCTGTCAGTTGCTTCCTTTTAATCAGCAAATATTCTGTCTTCATTAAGTACTAACAGGTGAGTAGGTCACTGGTTTCTTTTTCCTGTGCAGGGAGATGCCTTTAAAACTTCAGCGCACTAGGTTGGACTAAAAAAAGGTGTATTATGGTTGTATTGAAAAATGAAAGGTCCACTCAGCTCCAATTCTGTTTTATTTAAAAGCTGCCCAGTGACATTTCTAGTAATTTTCACTTGCCATATCTGAGCAGCAGCTGTGTGTGTCTTGGAGCAAGAGTATTTGGCATTGTTCTGGTGGCGTGAGGGACTGGCTGTGTCCGTGTGGGCAGAGTGATTTCACCCTGCCCAGCAGGGCTGCCCTTACTGTGCACACGATTCAGAGTTACTCTGTGCCTGTGCTGGTCAGTCAGTTTTTTCAGGAGTGTGCATGGGTGGAATGCATGTTCAGGCGGTATCTCACAGAGCCTGAAGACTTTTTTGGAAAGGTTATTCAGAAGCTCATAGTTCAGGGTCTTGTCATCTAGTACTGCAAGATTTTCTTCCGGTATTATGCAATTTTAAAATGGTTAAAAGTGATTGTTGGGTTTTTTTTTCTGGGGGGGGTGACACGGGACAGGTAAACCAGGAACAGATAAGGGGTTTTTAATAGTGAGAAGAAACACAGATTTTTAACGTGAAAGGTACTTGTTTTCCTTTTGAACAGAAGTCTGCCCTTCATCTATTTTAGTGGGTTAAAGTGATTCTGCTTTTTGCTTTTTTTAAAAAATTATTGTAGTGTAAAAACACTTCACAGACATTCTGCTTATTACAGTAGCAAATTGAGCAAATTTTCTCTTGCTGTTTACAAAAATTATTACTGATCCATAAGGTCAAGCAGAAGACTTGAAGTTATTTTTTTGAAGAGTTTTTGTAAGTGTGTATCTTAAAGCTACCAAAGAAAGGACTTCCTAGACATTCCAAATCAACTTGAAATCAAGTAACTGAAAAACAGTTCAGTTGGATCTTTGGTCATGGTAGATATGGGAAATAAATCTGAAAGAAAATGTACCTTAAATGTAATTAGCCAGTTTGAACAGTTTCAAGTGGTGTTCTAGAACTGTCAGTAAACCAGAGTGTTTGTTTTCAGTTCTAACAGCAGCTGTGACACAAGCCTCTCTGCAGTCTATACTCCATAAAATTCTTACTGCTGGACCATCTGCTTTCAATATCACCTCCCTAATTTCTCAAGCTGCACAACTGTCTACGCAAGGTATTCAGAGTCTTTTTTTCACTTACATAAATTTGTTATGCAACGTTTTAAAAAGGCTGATACAGTTGTAGAATCTGTCTCTTGTCATATCTTTGGCCACACAATGTGGAGAATGTTGAATGACTTATTTTTCCAAAGATAGGATAAAAAAATTGTTATTGAGGAGCAGGAACCTGACACACAACAAAGTAAACATGCTTCTCTATCTCACCTTTTGTATGTTAAATAATTCTGTATGAGTAATGTGAAACTTCTGTGAGACCCTCTCAATTTATTCTAGACTGGAATTAGGTGTTATTTAATAGTATAAAACACAACTCTTCTTTACTTCAACACCCATCTTGTAGTACTGTGCAACTGTGACTCTTGGGGAAGGCTTTAAATTATTAAATGAAAGTTTCCTCTGTCTGGCGGGGGACTTTATACTCTCAGGTATTTTCAATATGTTCTGGCTTGTAACTTAATAAAAAAAACTGTGGAACTTAAGTTCAGAAACTTAAACCAAAACAATAAATGCAGTCATCTTACTGAGTAGGTAAGCAGTACGAATGGTAGTTTTTAACCATGGGTGGGGAACTGTTGGTGTATGCCTAGAATGGGTTAGTAGGTTTCTATATAAACTGTTCATGCTTTCTTTTGGTGAAATCAAGTTGAGCACGCTAAAATAGGAGTTACAAATTATTTAGTCTCTTCATGTGTAAAAGGCATTTCCTAATAACTTCTTCTCTTGCCCTCTCCCCTGAAATTTTAGAAGTGGGGAGTTCGGGTGAAGTAAAATTCCTTAGCTAGGATTTTTGTTGAACATTTGATTATTCTGGTTGTTCACAGTGAATGTGTTTGTTTATCATCTAATATAGCATAATCCAAAGTACCAAAAGAAAATCTAATTCACATTTAAGCTAGGACATGGCTTTATTAAAAGCATTTTTTTTCCTTTACAGCTCAGCCATCTAATCAGTCTCCAATGTCTTTAACATCTGATGCCTCATCGCCAAGATCATATGTGTCTCCAAGGATAAGCACGCCTCAGACTAACACTGTTCCACTTAAACCTTTGATGACTACGCCACCAGTATCATCCCAGCAGAAGGTAAGCTGCTTTTGATGCATGCCAAATTGTAGTAAGCCACTATATGTAATATTAAGTATTGCTCTTACATATCTGTGTGCTAACAGTTGTATGTAGGATGATAAAACATGTATGGTATCTTTCGCAATAGAAACAAACAATTGGAAGCAAGTACTTGACTGTATTTTGGCAGTGCAGCTCCAGCATGAAATCTAGTTTACTTTTCTTGGAGAAATTCTTACACTGGCTTCAGATGCTGTCTGGAGTTATTACCAAGGCATTGCTACTCTAGCATATTTAAATAGAAACAAAAACATACTTCAAAGGCAACAGCTGATACAATTCTCTAGACTTACCCAATAAAAGATGCTTAGAACGGGAGAGAAATTCTTGGGGAAATTAACTTTGATGTAGTCTCAAATTTGGTTTAGAAATGTTTTAGGTGTTTGCAAATCAGTAACAGAAAGTCCCTTTCCCTTCTTGCCTCGTCACCTCTTTTCATTCAGAATTCCTTCACTGGATCAGTGACTAGGAAATGTAAATAGAAGCTTAACATATAAGCTGCTGAGGTTCTTCCTGAGAAGCATGACTGTAGGCTTTGGGGTGATACACCTCCACCTTCCTAAAATCTGTGTTCTCTATCGCTAGCCCTGCTTAGCTAAGGTGTCTTCTTCTCAATTTCCTGTTCACGAGCCCTAATGTCTGGGATGCCTTTGAGGAATACTTTTCTCTTCAGGAGAGCACATTGCATTCCTCATTGTATTCAAAATGCCTCATTCTCTTTCATCAGATTTTTTCCATGGGTACAAAGAAAACCGAGTGATTATTCCAGTTTCTTGTGATCAACAACGATAAAATGAATTGCTAAAGCTTCATGTGTGTACCAGTACTGGTTGTTACCTTGGTTTCTGCTCCTGGCTGGCATCCTCAATCTTTCTTCACATCCCATAGCTAGGTGGCAAGTAATGAAATTATTAAATAGCAGGGTTGAGATACTTGGCACTTCCAAATCCTGAGATATGGAAAAGAATCTTCTTGTGTACTATCAGCAATGGGAAGTAGATCTCTTCTGGTCTCTACAACCCAGAGATTGATTGTTAGTCCCAGAAGTAATAAATTTTGATTCAGCAGCAGATACTTTGCCAGTTCAGTAGTGAAAGAACTGTCTTGATAGTTCTTGTATTTATGTACTCATTTCCACAAGATGGGAACTTAGGTGGTGATAGCTCCAGTGTGAGCATGTCTGTTTTAGTAGCCCATCAGATATGTCAGAAAGGCTAGCTTGTCCACTGGTACAGTTTGAGGTAACTGATGGCTGATCAAGATGTGATGCAGTGCCAGGACACTTGGTTTTACAGCACATGGGCTTAGGGCAGACAAAGCTGAACTGGCCCTGTGCTAGAACAGCCCAGTGCCAGAAGCAGAGGTGTCTGAGCTGGCTGTGGGACTGCAGTAGTGCCATTGGCACAGTACTGTGGCTTAGGTCTGCTTGAACATGTCAGTTCTGCTTTCACACTGAAGCTGGTGTGTCTGCTGCAGGTGTGCTGTGTGCATGTGGCAGCTCAGGGCTCACAGACTGCAGGAGCCTGAGTGTCTTGTCACCTTTTGCCTTTTAGCTGTGCCTGTATTTTGTGATCAGAAACTGTTCTGAATTTCTGCAACATAGCTGTGTAAAAGCACTTTACACAGACTTGTCAAGCTCAGTGAGAATGTTGGTGATCGGTTGGTTGGTTTGTTTTTTGAATTTATTTAGCTCTTACTTTTTTTCTGTATCTGGTGTATGTATTTACAGTCTTTGAAACACTTGGAAAACATGGAATAGTTGAGAGATTTTGTGGTTCATTTATCTTAAAAATCCCACTTCTTCACAGTCCTTTTTATATTATTATTATTTTTACCAGCCAAGGAGCTGGTTACTTTACCAGTTTGTATCTACAGTGTGATTCCATTATTGCTGGTGGACTTCCCTTTTGAAAGTGTTCTGTTTGAACAGCCTTGATGGTTTAATGTCTGCTCACAGGCTGAGAAAAATGCAGGCATTAATAGCAAAGTTCTTCATGTCATGCATTTGATAAAGGTACTTGTGTGGTCTGTTCTCATAAATCAGTTTACAAACTGCCACTGTTTCAGCCCCCTCAACTCTATATAGCTCTGTTTATTTCAACAGCAGAGTGATCTTACAATTATCTTGCTTTTTCCTTTTAGTACCATGGGCTTTTCATGTGCTACTCAGACTTTTTTAGCATATGCCTATTAATCTAAAAACCAGAAAGAAAACATTTTCATTTTGATGATAATTTTAAAAGGTGATTTTTCCTCTTTGACATACAAGAGTTTGAATTTGCATTGACCCCCCCCTGCGTATTTAAATGAATCAAGTTATGTCTTGAGTTTACTTTAGCAGATAGAGTCTGACATACTATCTGTGGTTTTGTTTCACAGAAGTCTGTTACTGAAATAGAGAATTTCTGGAGGTTCAGGTGACCACTGGTTAGTAATCCGCACTAATGTGAAGTCAGCAAATGCCAGACAGGCCGGACAGTTTGTGGTTTTTTTGTCTTTATGGATCCTTAGAAGCCATTTTTTCTTTGTTCTCTCCCTTTTCTCTTAAAATTGTTAGCTTGATGTTGCAGAGTGGAGGATAAATTTTGAAGCTGAACCTCTCTTGTACGTACTTTAAAATTGACTGAGGTATGCAAAGCATTGGGCAAGATGAAGTATCTTGAACTTCATTTGCTGTAAATTAGACATTACTATATTCCCAAAATTCTCATCCTGATATAGTTCAGAAATTCACAGAAAAGACTGTATCCTACTGCTGGTATCTTAATACCTTGCATTGAATGTGTACTACAAAGGAAAAGCAAGAAGGTACTGATGGCTATTTTTGTAGTCACCCATGAGTTTAGGACTTAGAGAGAAGGGAGCAGCATACTGATAAATATGCTTTAGATTTTCTTTCCCATTTTTGCTAGAGATGTTTTTCATATGCTTGTGATGTAATGTTGTTCTTGACACTGTGTAATGTATTTTCAAGTAGGGAACTCTTAAGATTGTACATGAAGATTTTACTTGGGTAATGAACAACTTTGCTGAGGTTGAAAATGAACTCAGTGCTCAGATGGTAGATACAGTCAAAATAGTACTAAGTTGAACTGTTTTGCCTAATAAGCTTGCAATATTTTGACAAGTCACATGGGTCTAAATTTGCTTCTGTCTATTAATAACCCCTTCTTAGTAAAAAAATAATCTTTCTCTCACAGCTGTGGAACTAGGATTTTTTTAAAATAACACCTTGTGAAGAGAATAAAAACTGTGTCAACAAAAGGCCTTGTATCAAAAAAACCCACAGGTTCTGAAACTGTAATTCCCTTGGTTTTCTGTTTCTTACACTTGCTCTTTACTGTGGAGGAATTGTAATGAAATTTTGAATTTTCCAGGTTGCTACTCCAGGTGTTAAACAAGGACCAGCTTCCCAGGCAACACCTCAGCAGCCAGTAATAGCTGACAAGCAGGCTGGTCATGAACCTGCCTCTCCACGAAGTCTTCAGCGTTCAAGGTACATTGAAATGCTTCTCTGTTCTGTCATTAGTTTTTTATCTGCATTCAGTGTGTGTTGTATATGTTGCAGTTAGTGGACTCTTCTTTGGCCTATTTATTGAACACAAGATGTGACTGCTGCCACTGAGATGATGCAGCTGAGTACCTTTGTTACATAGTTAATGTAGTAGAGTCTCCATTTTTGGGGTAATCATTAGACTGTTCTCACAGAAACAAAATGGAACTCATAGTTGTGTTCTGTCACTTTGGTGTCATTTTTACAAGTTACTCCCTTGTATTGTGATTTCAGTTTGGAGTTTCTATTGCTGTGCAGTTATGGAATCTGTGATTTGCTTAGTGTTGGATGTTTGTAGGGTCTTGCTGTAGTGTAATTTGATTTTGAAATCAGCGTGATTTTTTTGGTTTGTCAGGTTTCACAAATACCTTTGCTAGGCCAGATTCTTTTGTCAACATTGCAACTTACTTAGATGTTGCATGATAACAATATTTAACCTTTGATTTAGATGATGGGTTTAGAATCTGTATCTTGTTTGAATTTTTTATTTTGGGAAGATGGACTCTTCATAGTGTCAGATGCTCTGCTTTTTGTCATATTGGTTGCAGTGGCTGTAAGCAAAAATGTCATGAAATCCTTTTGTGATGGAGTCATGGTATTGAACTGTGGCAGGAAGAGGTTGACTTTTTTAGAGGTTCTTTACATCTACAGTTCTTAATAGGTGGATTTTTAGGTTGGATAATGTGTGTGGTGTGGTATGGTATTAAGAAAACAAACAAAAAAGCAAAACCCAGTACTCTTGCATTGTCAGCATACCTGAACCTACGCGTGCTGGTGCTTTCCAGATCATAAAATACTGAGGTCTTTTTATCTGCCCTTCTGCGACTAATAACAAAGGGGACCTTTGTTTTCTTTGTTGGTTTTGGCTGTTTTTGTGGGGAGAAGCGATTATTTTGTGGTTTGAGGTTTTTTGGGGGACTGGGCTATCTGTTGTATGCTTGGCAGTCCTGTCCCAGAAGCTGGCTTTACTGGAGACCCTGCAGTATTCACCAGTTTGAGGGTACAAACACAAGCAAGTCAGAAATTTTGAGTTTTTAATGTAGACTATTTTACAGACACTTGATTCTAATCTTTGTCAGATTACAAGCCTATAACTCATTTATCTCTTTTAGGAGAATAAAGGCAAAGTGTCCAGCTCCAGTCCGTAGTAATTATGAATGGTGCTATATAAATCTTTTTGAATTGCAGTACCAAAGATAAAATTACACTTTGCAGCAAGCTGAGCTTTTTTATGAGGAGTGGTGAGGTTCTGGGGAACAGCTCTCAGTTCTTTGCTCATCAGCCTTTCCCCACAGGAAATCTTAAGAAAGACAGTCTTATTCTTGGGAACCTTTACCATGGCTTGGAGTCTGTGTGAGTTGATGCTGGTGGGCATTTGGCCTGCTAGTGCATACCTCACCCTGCCTTTGGCTTATGTGACTTTGTGCTCCATAACCCTTACCTACAGTGAGTTTAGGGATCTGCTGTCCCTCTGCAAGCCATTGCTCCATCTGGCATCAGTGTTTTGGTGGAGGAAGCTGAGCTAACCCCAGCCCTGCTGAAGCAGGGGCATTGTGCAGGTAGCACAGTCCCGTGGCGGAGGGGGAGGCAGTGCAGGAGGCAGAGTGCAGGCCAGGATGAAAGATCCTGAGACAGTGTTAGTATTGTTCAGTATCCTGTAGCTCTCAAATTAATACATACTGTGATTCTGCTGTATTGTGCATCGTGAGTTCATGTGATTCCGTTTGCTTTGGAAGTGTCCCATTCACAATAAGTGGAGATTAGGGAATAGGTGACTTGGAAAAACCTGTGTGACTGGTATTTTCTTCTGTTGAGTGCAGTGGAGTTGAATGAAAGTGGACCAGCTCAGATACTGATTTACTTGTCTGCAAAGGATTTGCTGCATCCAGGCAGTATTGATACAGAACTGAATCCAGTCTGAATTGATAGGGAACAGATGATTCCTTTGTAGGTGAAAGCAGTTGGTTGGATTGGGAATTGCTCTTGGGAGCTAATATGCTTTACTTCGTGAACAACAATTTAGCAAACTGAACTGTGGACAGATGGTCCAAAATCTTTTTAGCTCTGTGAATTAAGGTTGCATTTTCCTTCAACTTAAGTACAGATTAATTGAGCAAAAGTTAATCACAACTACATTTCCTTGGCTTGTTAAAAGTTTTAAGTGAATCGAGGTAAAATTATTTTTTACTTGTTAGGGTGGAATCACTGTGTTAGAAAACCTAAGAAGCTATTGCTAACTTGAAAGAGGTGAACATTTCAGCCATTTAAGTTGGGAAATTAACACAATGCAGGCATACAGTGAGCCCGTCTGTTAGAGATTATTCCAAAGATACACCATGAATTATGGCTGCTTTAAAAATGAAACCAAATGAGTGCTCCCACAATTAATAGTTTCATCAGGTCGATAGTTTCTTTTTGTTTTCAGAAAGGACTGAGTAAATTTTTCCTTTATCTTGGGAAAGTGCTGTGAAGGGAGGTATTTCATTTCATTTTTTTAAGTTGTAAAATTCTGAATACTGCTAGAATTGTAGTAGTGTATTTCAGAACCCTCGTGTTCCTGTGCCATTGTTACAAATATTTTTCCTTCTCTGGAGATTCTGTTTCTTGTGGCATAGTCAGTCTTTAACTCAGCTAAGGCAAGTATTTGCTTTTAGTGAAGCATTTAAAAATACTGTGGTGGTTTGGAACAGTCATTGCTGCATTCATAGCTCCCCCTGCTGCTAACATAGCAGTGCCTAGGACATTCTGTGACAATTTTAATCATATTAAGATACAATTTCATTTTTGAGAAGCCCACAGATTTTATTTATTTATTTTCTTGAATAATTTCTGATGTATTACAGTGATTTTTACTGGTGAAGTAGAAGAATACAGGCTGATAAATGAAGAGGAAGCAAGTCATAGGGGAAACTTCAATTCTGGTAGAATTTAGGAGTAAATAAGGTTATGCCTGAATTCTACTTAGTTAATAAAAGTAGCCTTTCTCTTCACCATCATTATGCTGATGCTAAATGAATACATTGAAACTTGGAATAATTTACTCAGGAACAGAATTCTAGTTATGGTCTACTTTGGTCCCTTAGAGTAGGATTGGCAAGTTTGAATTGCTAAGGGCATTATTTAGGTGATTTTTTTTAATATCTCAGGTTGTCTTTTTCTCATGTTTGGCTGCCCTTATGGAGATTTTTTTTCCTTCATTTCTAATTAGAATTGCCATTGTTGCAACTTGTCTCTGCCTCTTTTGCTATCACTGTGCCTCTCTGAGAAGAGTCTTTTCTCACCAAAAGTAGTAAAAATCTGTAAAAAGATCTCTCAATCCCCTTCCCCTCAGCCTTCTGTTTTCCAGACTGAATAAATTGTAAGCTTCTCCTGGTACAGCATGTGCTTCAGCCCCTCAGTCATCTGTGTGGTCCTCTGCCACATTCGTTTGATACAGCAGTTTAATTCTTGTCCAGTTTTAGGCTTCCCACTACACAGTCCTCCAGGTACTGTGAATCTCATAAGCTCTGAAAAGAGGGGAAGAATTGCTTTCTTTATAGGGGAAGTGCTTCATCCCTCTTGTTGACTTGGTGATTCTGTGGCTTTGTTCCAGCAGGTCCGTATGTGGCTGTAATTCTTAATGCTGTAATTCTTTGCAAATGTGAGTTGATTAGGATAAATGTCTGGGCATTGGACTAGAACGATAGTTGCATTTTGTAAGGATATTTTCAGTCTTCAAGGGGTTAGGTGATAAATCAAAAGTCCTTTAAAAGTTGGTTCTCCTTCATAGTACTTTCTGCTTGCCTGCAAGTGATATAAAGTTTTAAGAAATAGACTGAAATTACGGCCTGTGTGGAAAAGCTTCTGCCAGTGGGAGAGTTGTACTTAACACGGTTAGTGCTACTATTTCTCAGTATATGTAGTGCCAAAGAACATTTAACTGTGAGGTGCCATCACTGTTATGCTGAGTATGTTCCAGTAAAGTGGTCGAGTTTGGTGGCTACAAACACACTGCTTCTGTGATACTTCTGTTCTCCTAAATGAGGGCACTAAATGAAGATGTACAATGTCACAAAACCATTTAGGTTGTGTTTTGACAGGAGTTGTAAACTCCTCAAATCCCATTTGGCTGCATTCTCAGATCAGGACAATCAGGCATTGTTCTTAATGATGATTGTGGCAAACCTCTGTTGAATAAACACAATCTGACACATCATTACTGAAAATCTTAGATTTGCAGCTGTTAGAAGGAAGAACATACATGTATATATTCAACACCATCTAGGCACAGCTTACATCTCTTCAACAGCTCTCAGAGTTAAAAACCAGACAAACACAAAACCCTAGCAAACAACAAAAACCTCCTGTTACGTTGTAGCACTCAGTTCCAATAAAAGTTAGAGGTTTGTGGAAAGGTGGTGCAAGTTTGGTCTACCAAAAGTATTTACTTGTGGTTTGAACTTAATGGATTTTTGTACCTGGAAGCAATGAATTTTTAGTGTTGATTTCTCTATAGGTTCACATATGTTTTTAAATGCTCACTTGCTCTTTTTAATTCTTTCTTCTAGTAGTCAAAGAAGTCCATCACCAGGTCCAAATCATACCTCTAGCAGTAGTGCATCAAACTCAACACCTGCACCACAGAATCCATCTGTACGACCCACATGTTCATTAACACCTACGCTAGCAGCACACTTCAATGAAAACCTTATAAAGCATGTTCAAGGCTGGCCTGCAGATCATGCAGAAAAGCAGGTGAGTGCTCCTTTGCTTTGTTACCTGTGAGAGTGCATAATGTGTAGCTTAAAATTTGGGTTTCTTACTCAGGTTGCTTTTTCTAGGAATTGAAAGAATTAAAACCCTTATGCTTGTCCTTAGCCAGAAGAGAGGAGAGGAAAGAGAGATTAGGCCAAACCTGCAAGTTTTACATGTGTTTGCCTTTCAGTGGTTGGGTATTTTCAGTCTCACTTGAAGTGTCAGTGCTTTTGAAATTCCCTCAGATGAGTAGCTATCCTCATAACTACTTTCTTACTGCTTAAGTTCTGTTCAGATATGCAGAGAGCATAGAGTTCAACGTATTTTGCCATAATGATAATGATTTGGTTATGTGGAAAATGTTATAAATTAGGTACAGAGTTCAACTATTTGAGACACTCCACAGTTTTAGTTACTGACTGTTAGTTCTACACAGTGAAAAAGAAACTCTACCTTTTTTGTAAATTGATGTAGAGTACTCAGACTGAATTTGGGCTGTTTTTATAATGGGAAATCCAGTAGGACTGCCATCCATATATTACAGCTAATTGCATGAAATCTGTTCTGTTGGTAGTAATACAAGGAAACTGGATGCATGTCAGCTGCTTGGAATGTATTACTTAAAGGAACCATATTGAATCCAGTTCTTTCCACAGGCAGCCCTATCTGATACAGTCTATTTGGGTTAATAATCTTACCTAGCCCAGTTTACTGTGGTCTTTTGAAGAGTTGTTGCATGCTGGCACAAGTCTACACTGCAGACTTTTGGGTAGTAACTTGCAAGATGACTCTGACAAGCACAGTCTAAACTGAGACCCTGTTAGGATGCTCGCTTCTTTTCATTGATTTTTTAAAATCAGTTGTAAGACATTACCAGTCTGAGCCAAACACTGAGCCATTGCTGTGGAGTGTCTTGAAGGAAATGTACGGGCACTTATCTGTGGCCTTGGTCCATAGTTTTGAAAGTACTATTTTCACTGTGTACTGAATTCACAAGTATCTTAATATAGAAAACAGATTTATGCAGGCGTAGGTTTTGGGGTCTTTTTCCCTTGTTGGTAATAAAGAGATAAAAAATCTCAGCTAATGCTAAGCAGTCATATACTCATACTCAGTTGGGTACTTTCAGTGCTACATGCTGTGTTGCCCTTTCCACTATTTCAGATGATTTCACATGGTAGTGTTGTTTACAGACCAGTTTTGAATATTTAACACTTAAGGCACTTAACTGAGATGTTTGATATAGGAGTGAATGAAAGTATAGGGCAGTATGTAGTGAAGAAGAAAAGATTCATCACAGTGGAGAGACTAAAAATGCAGTGCCTTAGTTTCTTCAGATAGCTGCCAGATACATAGTGTAATTTGAACTTAGGGCAGAAGAGCACATGCCAGGGTAAACTGAAAAATAAGTAAGTAAATAAATAGAAGAGTCAAGACAGGTATGTGCTAAAGCAGTTGGATTTGAAGAAATGTGCTGTGCAGTAGTTAATAGCTAAAACATTCCTCAAGTACAGCAGTTACCTCACAGATCTTATTAAAAGCTCTTAACATGGAAAACTGAAAAAAATTCAGTAACTGGAGTTGTGCAGAGAAGACATGGGCAATTACACCCTACTGGAGACCAGGGTACTCCTGGACATTAGCAAACTCCAGAAAAGAAAACTTCTAATGTAGGGAATTAGAACACAAAATGCTGCTTTGAACTGGAGAAATGCCAAAAGTTGATGAAGACCTTTGCTAAATAACATTATTTTGGGGAAAGAAAATTAAGCATTCTAGTACCTAAGCAGATGTAGATGAATCCCAGTTAGCAGCTAAGCACCACACAGCCACTTGCTCTGCCACACTTGGATAGGGGAAACAATTAGACAAAAGTGAGAAAGCTCAGGAGTTGAGGTAAACGTGGGTTAAAGAGTAAAAGAGGGTGGGGGAAAGTGATGCAAAAGCAGTCATTACCAGCCAGGCAGTGCACAGGCAGTCCCTGAGCCTTGGCAACCTGGAACACTGTCCCCCAGTTTTGCTGCTGAGCATGACACACTGTATGGTGTGGAATATCCCTGAGGTCAGTTTGGGTCAGCTGTCCCAGTTTTGTTCCCTCCCTGCCTATTGCCCACCACAGTTTATTTGCTGGGTGGGCAGGGGGTCAGAGAGAGAAAGGGAGAAACTTTTGATGCTGTGTAGGGTCTGCTTAGAAATAGCTAAAACGTGATTGTGTTGTCAGTGCTGGCTTGGTCACAGATTCAGAACATGGAACCGCCTGGACTGCTTTGAAGAGAATTAGTTCCCTCCCAGCCAGACCCACTGGAGCAGAGGATAACATTGCTAGACAGTAATCCTGCAGGGAAGGCTGTATTTTGAAACAACTTTGCCCTGTGCCACTTGAAAGAAGTCCTGTTCCTTATTGCAGTGTAATACATAGGGCCTCAGAGTAATTATACTGGTCTCCTTGGTGCTGTTGGGTTCTCTGGAGTCATATTCAATTTAGTGATGACACTTCAAAAATGCAAAAATTGGGAATTGGAGAGGTCATGCTCTTTAAAAAACAAGCTCAGTGGCAATATTAAAGTAATGGAATTGGTCTGTTAGAGAACACCTGAAGAGGGTTGCAAAGGTTTTTTTGTCAGGTACAAGGTAGCTGGAAGGAAGATGGCATTCAGTTAATTTTTGTCACTAAGGCGTAATTAGATGGGAAATTTAAGTCTGCCATTGGAATAATGGTTGAAGACTTTGAACTACTTGAAAAAGTAGTTTTATTTTAGAAACTGCAAGCCCCGTCATGTACTGTCTTTCAAGGTGGTCGGGTAGACATTTGTTAGGGTCAAGAAAGTCTAAACTACCCCTGCTTTAGCATAGGCGTGGGTTAGACAGTTTCTGGGCAGCAGTGTTGTTTATTTGTGATTCAAAATAGGCTTTTGTAGAGAACTTAATGTGCTTCTGATTTAATACTCCCTTTTGAAATTAGAGTGCTTTGCTGTTTCAAGAGACACTCATCCAGCAATTCTCTTGAGTACTGCCAGTTGTTTCAATGCATGATTCAAAATCCTAACCTTTATGTTTAACCACTGCAGGCATCAAGATTACGTGAGGAAGCCCATAACATGGGAAGTGTGCATATGTCAGAAATTTGTACTGAATTAAAGAATTTAAGGTCTTTAGTTCGAGTATGTGAAATTCAAGCAACTTTGCGTGAGCAAAGGTAAGTGTGTGCTCTGTGCTTGTCTTCAGTTTTCAGGGTGTTACTAGAACTTCCATTCTGGCATTATTTTGCATGAGTTCTGTTTACTGATGACTTTATGAGTACACCAGTACTTCCCATGTTTGCAAGCTGTCTTCCCTGTGTATGTTCTGCCTGTTTCTCTCCACTAAGTAGAACCAGGTATGCAATTTCTATATCTATTATTACTTGTATAGAAAAGAAATATCTTTGCAGAAATCTTAGTGCATTACAAAAAACTGATTAACTCACAGTATTTCAGCATCCTTCTAGAGTATCAGCCCATACATAATGCATAGATTGCATAGATACCCATCTGCACAGTTTACCCTGATCTGAAACACTACAGTTTATATGAGAGATTCAATAGGTCTAAAGCCAGAGCAAGGTTGAACATGTATAATTTACATCATAAGCTAAGGAAAAATTAATGTTTGCTTATAGCAAAGTAGGTTTTTCTTCTTAAGTCAGTGACGGCACATGCCATGTGTATCACTGAAGTGATACACAGCCAGGCTTTTGAGTACTTTTGTGCAAGATTGGAAACTGTAATCATAACATACATGCTCACAATATTCACTAGTAGTCATGATTTTGTATCTGTTTTCACACTCAGTTTCATCTTTCAATGATGTTATCTCAACTATTAAGTCACAGTACAGTTTGAATACAGTGCTTCTGATTTACTATTTGAAGCCACCTTAATTGCATTGCATGCTGTTAAAATAGCTGCATTTATTCTAGAAGGTCTTGCATTTTGGCAGTTAATGAAACAACCATTTAGAAGCAAGCTGTAATACATTTGTAAACCTTTCATGATAAAGAATTGAAAATACCCATTCTTTCTGAAGCTTTATTGCATAACTTCACTACATGAATTACGATTTCTGTAGTATATTTAATGAACTGCTTGGTTTCTTATAGTTTTAATTTCCTATGGTGTCCTTTTTCTCTGCACATTTGATCTGAAATAACATGTCAAATATCATTGTTCAGCTCATTAAATAGCACCATCTTTCTTGTACACTTTGTATCCTTAAACTGTCAATGGATTATTATTATTATTATTATGACTTTGAGCCTATAGTAATGTGTATCTTTTATTTTTGCTGCAATCCCAAAGATGTGGAATACAAGGCATAAGTAACCAAGTTGATGGGGGAGGCTTTTGCAAAGGATGGGATTATGAAAATCAATACATTTAAATGATAATACTCTCTCTGTACTTCTGCACAGAAGAGTACTACTTAAGTTTCCACTAAGAAGGAACTTCATCTCTAGACAAAGTTCATATATTGTTTGAATCATAACTGACAGCATGTGAAAATGCACTTTTCATTGACTGATATATTTTATATGCCCATGCCTTGAAGCTAAATGTTATCTTTTCAGTGTGTCTATATTAATGTATTATTTTCCACCTACTTTTCAGTAGAGGATTCATTTGTAATGAATTGGGCACATATTTGTAAAGTGTTCCACAAAAGTGCTGAATTGATGCTTTTTCTGCATTTATTAACGTTGCTTCAGACTTCACAGAATATTTATATAAAACCTAAACTCTCCCCGAGTATTTCTTATTTCACTGACATGTTTGCATTACACTTCAGCATCGTGAAAAGTGGTTTCAAAATGTTCATTAAAAATTCTGGGAAACAGTCCTGTGAACCAGATGTTTGTTAGTCTCAGTAATTACTTATGTCAGTTCAGAAGAAGAAGAAAAAATGTATAAAAACTTGTGAGCAATGTGATTTATTTCTAAGCAAGGTGTAGTTACAGGGTTTTTTTCTTAGATGCCCTTAAATGATGCCTTAAGTGTTTTTGAGGTTGGAGCTTACCATAACTGGAGACTACCATTAGCCACAGAGCCAAATACTTTTTAAAAAAGTGAGTGGGAAGAAAACTCACCTTTTTTTAAAAAAAAAAATGAGCACTTCAGGTTGTTTTACAATCTGGAAAACTGCATGATATGGGCATAATGCTGTTCTCCAGATTACTCAGTTACTTGGCTTGCTTGCCAGTGTCCTGCTTTTTCTGGGAGCTGCATTCAAGTGAAGAGCATAACTGTGTATCAGTCATAATAGAAATAGAGCAACTTAGTTTCGTGAACTGAAGTGTCAAACACACCCAGCCTTTGTGCATCTGCATATGGCTGTATGTTATTGAACAGATTGGAAATCAGCTTGTTATCTGAATTTTTTTTATGTGCCAAGGATCTTGGTCTCTTTCCCTGAAATTGTAGAAGTACTTGTGTACTTATATAATACATCTGTATAATGGAAATGTTTATACTAATTTGTATCTTTTCTCTTGCAGGATACTATTTTTGAGGCAACAAATTAAAGAACTTGAAAAGCTAAAGAATCAGAATTCCTTCATGGTGTGAAAAGTTTTAAACAATTGCACATGGTTTTGAGTACAAGAACTATTAAACTGATGCCCAGTCTTAACACTTTTGAGCTGCATTTGAGTAGACTTTGGACCGTTGAGCTGGGCAGAAAAAAAAGTTGACATGGGGAAGGGGACAGGAGGGAGTCAAATTCAGGGGAAAGATACAAGAATGATTTGTAAAACCCTTGAAATGTAGATTTCTTGTAGATGTATTCTTCACGTTGTAAATATATTTTGTAGAGTGAAGCCATGGGAAGCCATGTGTATCAGAGCTTAGACATCCAAAACTAATCAATGCTGAGGTGGCTAAATACCTAGCCTCTTACATGTAAACCTGTCTGCAAAATTAGCTTTCTTTTTTTTTCTTTTTTTTTTTCTTTTTTCCTTTTTTTTTTTTTTTAGTTAATTTATCATTCAGAAATTTTTCATTTCCTAAAATTCAATGCAAGCGCCAGGCGATTTGTGTCTAAGGCTGCAACAGTTTGGGCAATGTACAAAATACCACGAAACAACCGTTTCCACACTTGCACCGAGTCAAGAGCAGTGCTTCTCCATTTCTGTTTTACAGAGAAATGTTTTTCATCTTCTGTGTTCCATTTCCCCTTGAAATCCTAAATCTGATTTTATCAGCTTTTTAATGCTTCTAATTTTCTCTTTTCTTAAGGCACTGTTGCTATGGCACTTTTTCTATAATCTTTTCATTCCTGTGTACAGTAGCTTAAAATTGCAGTGATTGAGCATAACCCACTTGTTTGTATAAATTATTGAAACGTATTTCCATTTGCACCCTGTAAGAATGGACTTAGAGTACTGCTGGGCATGTGTGCTGAAAGTACATTACTTGCTCAAATATAAGGAAATAGCCCAATGAACATGTTAACATGGTTGTGGGAGGGGAAAGAGGAAAAAAAAAAAAGCTAGTCAGATGTGAATTGTATCTGTTGTAATAAACATGTTAAAGCAAAGAAACACTGGTTTTCATTTCCTTTGGTCAACACATTAAAATTTGGTCTTTTTGGGGATTCTTTATTAGAACTGTTCTTGTTGAACATTTTTGTACTTAATTCCTCAAGGGAGGTTTTGTTTAAAACTTGTAAACAGGAAAATATGTATAAAATATTTAAGGAAATATAAAATTCAACAAGGATGATTGAAGACACCTCCCCAACAGTTGTCATATGTTAACTCCTGGTTTACCTGTCTTGATATTATGACATTTCATTTCGAAGGATGTTTGTGTTGTAGCTAACTGTTTAAGTCTGGTGCTGACTGCTGTTCTTAACCATCACAAAACGCTGAATTTGTGTAATTGGAGCAACTCACCGTTTGAAAATGGTGGAAAAGCTCAGCTTTGTATATTGTTTCCTAAAGTATATTAAAAATAAAAAAGAAACTATTGCTACTACAAAATAAACGTGACTTTTTCTTTGCTTAAAAATGACAGAAATCGTGATGGCAGTACTAGTTTAATATTTGTAGAGTTGTATATGTCACAGCAGTCTGTTAAGTAGGAAAGATAGTAGGAGATGGATTTAAAAAAAAAAGAACTTAATGATACAGGTGTTGACATGTGAACATGCCATGCTTTGTGTTTTGTTCCTAAAAAATACTTTAAGCACCAGAAGTGGTACTCAGTTCTTGTGTTGAGTGAGCTTGGACTGATTTTTAAAATCGGGTTTTCATCAGTGGAAGCTGGATGCTCTGACATAACAAAACATTGCAAATGGAGCAAGTTGAAATACCTAACACCACCAATGGAAAGTTGGAACAGATGAACTTGTAATTTTTCTTCACTTTTTAGCCCATTATGTTCTGTTGTGTTTCATATCATGCAAATGTTTGATTTTTCTCAGAAAATGAGAGTAATTTTGAATGAATTAATTGGAGCTTACATTGTTTCTGCATTTTTAGAGACCCAAGGCTAAGTGACAAAATTTTGTGAGACTTTCATATTTGCTTTGCATCCTATTTTTGGAAGTTGCCCCAAGTATAGGGAGATAGCATGTGAAGTGCATGGTTGTACAAGGGATCTCTCACCAGTGGCTGTCCTTAGTTTAGGTATTTTGCTGTTGTGTTACTTGCTGAGACAAAGGTGGCTTCTATCTTAATAGATATGCTGGGTCTATTTTCCGTGAGCCTATTTTGTGTCCTTTTGCTTGTTACATTGCCCTCTATAACATCCTGTATCAATGAGCTTCAGAAATTAATTTTATTTGTAGAAAATTACTTTCCATGGGTTTTTTTGTCTCTGTTTTGAATTAATTTTCTTACGTTTAACTTCTGCCTGTTGATCTTGCAGTTTTGCAGAAGAGTATCCTGTCCAGCCTAAAAAATGCTAGTCTGTTTTATGACTTGAAAACTTTCATAAAGTATGAATGGTCCCAGATAATTTGGGAGTCACAAGGATTAGTGTGCCACTTTAACTCCCTCAAGCCACCTGCATAAATACCCATCACACAGAGACATGGTCTTTTTTCAGGTGATGCCCTCAACTGCAGTAAAGGTGGCTGCTTTGTCACCATCTCATGACATGTCCTCACCTCATTGGGTTCTGTATTAAGGTCCTTCAGAATGGCTTCACTAAGATGCAAATACAATCCTGGCCTTACTGTGTCATCTGGAGACCCTCTTCAGCTTCTCTAGTGTGCCAAAGGCAGCATTCTGTAAACTCCTTGGGGAAAAAACTGATTTTTCTCCTCCCTATCAAATTTGTATCTGAAGCTGGACAAAAATGAAGAGGTGTGCTGAGACCTAATACAAGATTACCAGCTTTTCATTAATTATCTGTCCTGAAACTGATTAAACTCCCTTTAATCAACCAACTGATGGCTGATTAAAGGGAGTTTATTGAATTGCTGTACACCTGTAAGTCAAATGAAGTGAAATTCCCATGGATCAAACCCTGTATTTTTGCTAGGCAGGTGTTCAGGAGGTGTTGATTGGAGCTGTGGGATGTGTTTTCTGTATTAATTACTTAATAGAGGTGGTGAAGGAAAAGTGATGAGAAACTGGAGAACTGTTGTTGCTCTTGATTTTGTTACGCGTTTGCTAAGCAGCTATTTAGTCTAATAGAGAAACAGCCTTTAGAATCACTGAGGAGATTGAGCTGGTGCAGTCATACTGCAAGCAGTGCCATTGGGGTAGTACTTTATCAGATGTGGCATCCTCAAGGACTGCAGCAGGAGCAGCTTAATATGATTACAAAATGACATGACTGATCCAAGGGATTGTTGTTTTTACTTTATTGTTAAGGCACTCTAATAATTCTGCAGGTGAATGTTCTTTTCACTGACCCTAGTCTGAGGGTGCTGTGGTCACCTGCTCAATTTGCATCAACTTTCCCTGTCTACACTGATTTTCTGTAGTGATGCAGTTTTCTTTTCAGACCCATTGTATTAATTGCCTCTAATTTGGTAGGAGTATCTTACATTTTGGTGGATACTGGTGCTACCTTTGCTGTTGCAATTAAAAATATATTCAGAAAGAGTGTATAGTTGAGGCCAGGAAGAATTTTTAAAATACCCATTCTTTTTGGAGTAGCCTTATTGCAGGACTATCCCCAAAGATACACGAGAAAATGCTGGGTAGTTGTGCCATGCCTCCTGAATCAGTGTGTCAAAGAAGGCCATGTCTTGCTGTCACCCTTTTATTCCAGTGTCACCTTGCCTGTGATGACACCCTGAGGACTTAGCAAAGCAGAGCCCTTTGTTGCAGTGAGTTTGGCTGCCATGGCCAGTACTGTGTATTCTGCTGCAAGGAAGGAAGGGTTGATGCACCCTGAGCATCACTGCCAGGGTGCCTCAGGGTACTCTGAGTCTGCTGTGTCTAAGGGGCAATCACTTCAACTCTGTATCAGCACACAACTGTTCTATGTATGATAGTGAAATATCAAGTCCATTCTTGGAATTAGCTGGATGTTTCTGGGAATACATCATCCTTACAGCTGATCTTGGAATAATATTCTGTCCTCACCAAATGAGTCTCATTTACAGGTACAGGATGATAATGAGGCAAATCTGGATGTTTTAATAATAATGCCTCAACTTTCATAAGTTTCCAGCAGAGGAATGTTCTGAGCTCAAGTGCTATTTCATTGAAACCAGCCCTACTCTTCTGCCTATCGTTGCTGATTAATGATATGTGGAGGTTTCTTTTGTTCTGCTTTTCTTGCTTGTTTTATATTATTTCTTAAGAATTAGAGCTTTTGATGTGGGAGGAATCTGTTTCATTGCCTAACAAAAGGAAAAAAAAAATCTTTTTTGACAGTTGTTTTACTGTAGTCAGTCAAACAAAAGCTTTCATTTCCAACTGAGATCCATATAGATGTTGACTGCTGCAAAGAAAATACTCTCATCGTTGTTAGTTTTGGATTCCAGTTACACATCTCTCTTTTTAGATATCTGTTAAGTTTATCTTTGTTTCTGGTCTACAACAGATGCTCAAAAAGATTCAATCTTTCGTAGCTGTAGGCATCAGCTTCATCCTGAGCTCCATGGGTGCCTGTATTGCTGCTGCTGTACTAACCCATCTGGAACTGCTTCCTAGATGCTCTTTGATACAGATTTCTGCATTTTCCAACTATGGCTTTTTTGTTTGGGGAGCCTCCATGAGGGGAAGGACTGATGTAGACTGTACCACTTGGGGCTCCAGCTATTTGAGAATCTGGAAGTCACAAAGCATTTTTCTCCTCTCTCTAATAAAGGCACTAACCCCCCTGATCTAGGACTTTCTAGAGAATGATCTGTCAGGTTTTGTCTCCTGTGGGCACTAGAAAGTCATGTTGCATCCATGACAGGTCCTGCCTGGAGCTGGTGGGCTGTGTGCAGCTGTACTATGCAGCTCCACTTACCAGAGCACAGCAGGTTTGCAAACAACCTGATCTTTCCAGCAGTTACTCAATACGTGTGACAGTATTTTGTCACCTTCTGTTAGTCACACGTGCCAGAGAGCATTTGCAAAGGGGTGCTACCTACTCCTGCATGCAGCACAATGCTCAAAGACTAATCCCTGTGTTCCAGTTTGAAATCTCAGAATCTGGGCTGTGTAAGTCTGTTAATACAGTGATGCTCAAAATGTTCAATTAGGCTCATCTTCCTTTTCACTGTATATTACAAGAAAACCATTCATGGAAAATATTGTCACAGGCCTCTCTATGAGCAGCTAGCATTTAAGTGCAAGTCACAAATTGATTCTCCTCATTCTCCCAAATTTCTGAGGTTGGCACATGGAGGTCAGTTAGTTGCCTCAGAGTTCTGAACAGCCTGGACAGCTTCCTTCTGCCTGGCCAGGCAGATTTGCTGACAAGGTCTTACATACTTCTCTGAGCAAAAATCTGTGCTTGGATCCTTTTTTCAGTGTAACTGGGATGCTGTCAGAATTTGGTTTGGGTTCCTGTTCTGCTGAATGCATCCTCATGAGTAGCAGAAAACTTGTCCTGCAAAGAGTTACTCGGTAAAATGACCAAAGCCCATGGCAGATGGTGCTACAGAAGGTGAAGGTGGTGTCAGCAAGTCTGGACTAGGTGATGGTGCCAAGGGGCTTTGATGTCCATCAGTTCCACCCAGGTTTCTTTAGCTGCTGCTCTGCATCCTCAGAGTAAAGGCTTTTCCTTTCTTCCACATTTTGGAAGGTTTATTAAGCTTTTTTTTTCGTGTTGGAGATTGAATTTCACAGTAAGTCCTTTTATTTATTTATTTTTTTAATGGAAAAGCTATTAAACCATTGATAGCATGTCCCTGTCTTCACTTGCTAAATAGAACTGCCTTTCTGCTTGCAGTAACATTTCCAGTAGAAGCATGGATAACTGAACCTCTTGATACTGCTCTGGTTTTAGGGTAAAAATTCCCAGAGTTCACGTTGACCTAGGGTGGTGTCTGAATTTCATTTAGTTTAAAGAAGATTAATTTGTTGTGCATTGTATTATTACATCCCCTGGCACCTTCTCACCTGAGCAATTAGAGACAGGTGTGGGTATGTGTAGAGTGGAATATATGTATCACATTGATAGGACAAGATCTTTCAGCACTCTTTTGCCTCACAGGTTGTTTCACTGAAAGAATTGCTCAGTGAGAGTGGGGCTTCACACAGCTTATCTGACACCCAGCTCCCTGCAGAAAGAACAGTCCCTTGTTTACTGCTTCCCTGCTCCTGATGTGGTCCTGCTGAGTCTTTTTTGTCAGCCCTGAAGTGGTCCAGGGAGTAAAGCCCAGCAGAAACCTGCTTGGTAAATATGTCACTGACTTCAGAGGCTGACAGGGTTCACAGCAAGGAGCCAAGCAAAGGCAGGGCTGGCACTGAAGGGCAGGTCAGAGTAATGCTTGGGCCAGCTGTAAGCTCAAAAGGCAAATGCCCTTAAAACTCTGAGCTACATGTGCAGAGAGCAGGGACTTGGACATGGAGACTACTCCAAGTTAAGCATGTTTTTCTGGGGTTTGGATGCATGTATGCTTTCATCTGAAGATTTCATCCCTGAATTTGTACCTGCTGTGCATCTGAACAAAATTCTAACAATCAAACTGCTCTATTAACATGAGCTTTCAGGTAAGCATAAATCAAGGTCTAACTATGAAGCATGTTCTTAATATATTTCAAACAAAGCACCTATCCCAAAGTAAATAGTGTGTCCTATTTACTTTGTACCAAAGTAAATAGTGTGTCCTATTTACTTTGTACCAAACCTTTGATAGGTTTGGTACATAAAGAAAGCAGTGTCTCCAAGGAAATGCTATTCATCTTCAACTACTACTCCTTGTTAAACTAACGCTGAACTGTATTCTTGCCCTGGATTGTCTCATCAGATACCAAACCTCTCACGAGAGAGGAAATCTGCTTGGCTGTCCTCATCAGCCATCTGATGAGTTTGGAGCGTTTCCTGAACTTGTAGTTGCTGTGTGAGGATCTTGCAGACTCCCCTGCGGGAGCCTTGTGAGCGAGCACGTGCCCTGACTGCAGGTCCTGAGCAGGCAGCCAGGCTGGGGACCTGCCACGGTCCCTGGGCCAGCTCGGGTGCTTGGCAGACCTCTGCCCTTGTGCTGGTACTTGGAGAGGCACAGGCTCTGTCTCTGCATGTGCTTTCTCTCCCTCTCCAGACAATCTGCCTCACTTCTGCGGCAGCTGAACCTGGTGCCAGGTTGGGGTGTGAGGGGGTGTGCAGAACACATCTGAGCTGGTCCAGTGCTGCCCCTGGCTCAGCAGAGACAGACCTAGTGCATGACCTGATTAAAAGCCTCTGCTTCAGCTGGCATTTCTTTAGCAAAACTGGAGGGTTTAGTGCAGTAGTAGCTGAGGAAACTCCAAAGCGTGGGAATCTCTCTGGCACACACAAGGCATCCAACTCTGGAGGGCCAGAGCAAGAGAAGCACCTAAATGAGGCTTCAGAAAACCACATCAGGGTCAGCACTCACCTGAACTGCATTGAGCTATTGTGGCCAACTTAGATGTAATTTTGATAATGCTAGGCCAGACCATTATTCCTCTGGGAACTGGTTTCCTTTTGCTTAAAAATCAATATCACCAATTTTGAGGCTCTGATACCCCACCTAGAATAATTGGTATAAGCCCCTAAGTCTCTGTATTTCTCTCCTAGATAATAGTCGTGGCTTTGTCTCCTAATTGTTAATATATTTGAATTTGTTTACATTCTCTAGTAGCCAGATTCAGTACTGATTGTCCTCGAATAATAGAAGATTAAGTGGAGTTTATATGTCAGGTGTAGTTTTTTTGACTGACTTATTTTAATCTGAAATGTCAGTGACTGTTTCAAGCTACTTGAGATTCAAGGTTCAGTTTAGAATAGTTTATTGATCAGAAGGCAACATTTTGATAGGGGTTCACGGGAGTTTGTTCCATGCTTTTTTCAGTTTCACATGATTGCCCTCCATGGCACTGGTAAAGTGTGACAGTGGTCTGAGTTTCACATGAATCTGCCTTTTGCAGTCAGGAGTGGGAGTGGTACACATCATCCCTGGGCAGTACTTAGTAAGATACTTTACTTCAGGCATGCTATAGATTGATTATTCAACTTTTAGTAGCCTGAAAACAAATTTTCATTATCATGCATTGACCCAAATAGCTGCTACTATTTTTAGGTAAGCTACTCCTATCACAAGATTAACTTCTGCTCACATCCTGTGTGCCGACCCATGGGCACTAGATTTTGTCAGATCTAGTGTGAAAACATTGAGATGCCTCAGACTTTTGTGGTGATACGTAGTTTTAGATGGGGACCACCTAAAAGAAACCTGCCAATAACTTTTACATTGTTTAGGAAAAAATCTCATATATCTAATGACATTTTGATCTTTTTACTGCCTTGTTCAACTGCAGTGGGATTTGGATTATTGCAAGAGTTTTCACAAGGAAATTTTGTTCATCACATTTTTTCAGCAATGACATTCCAGGCTGACAATTAGAAATACTGAAATAACCTCCTATTTTGTACCTCCTCATAGTAGTTTATAAGATTTTCTGCTTAGAGCTGGAGTGATTAATTGACTTACACAGTTACTCAAGAGACAGAATTTCTACCTGGGAATCTGGCAGAGTTGTGGTGCTTTTGATGTGCTTTTTAAAGAACTTAATCTTTTTTTTCAAGCAAATTGTACATAAATGAGAAGTGTTGTCATCAACAGTGTACCCTAAAACCCCTGAATAAAAAAAAAAAAAAAAAGCTGTGAGAGTCTAGTACTTTGCTAAAGGGAGGAAAAAGATAAAAGTTAAATCAGATTTGCCTGTTCATTTTGTTACACACTTGAGTTTGTGTGAAACAGATGGGAAATTTTCAGTGAAGTCATATTCAATACCATTAAATGCCTTTTCTGTGTGCTTTTACATTTTGTGGAATTACCTGGGAAGAGTGAGGACTTTTGTGAACTATGGGAAATACTTCTAACTGAATCTGCTTTTCAATATTAATCTAAAACTCAGATTATTGATGCATTTTAATCAATGCAGAAGTAGGCTATAGTGCCTTTAGAGACTTCCCTGAACTGAGAAATCAGCCTGATTTTTTTTTTTTTTTCTGCTCTGAGCCATTGAGGCCATTCTACTTGAAATGTTACTCTTTCTTTTAATTATTTGAGGATTTTTTTTCTTAGCACACTTGTATGTCTCTCAAACTTCCTGCTACATCCTCCCAGTGATCTTAATGTTTGGTCAGGGATTATGTCTCCTCTTCATGCCTGAACCAAAATGTCTTGCTGGGATATTTCAGTCATGCAATTTCTCTTTTTCTAGGTGGGATTTTATCCTCCATTGCATTTTTATGATCTTGATGCTGAAGTTTTGACTATCATGGCCTCTTGTTCCTCTGTCTAGTTCAGTCTCCTTCAACTTTAAAAGAGCAACTGCCTTATCACTCCCACAGAGTCCTCAGTGGACAGTGCATGTAGAAACACAGGATCATAAGGGAAAAGACCTCCAGGATCACTGCATCCCAACTATTAACTGAGAACTGCTGTGTTCTCCTCTAAACTGTGTCACATCTACGCATCTTTTGAACACTGGGCAGTCTGTTCCAGTGCTTGACCACCTTTTTCATAAAGAAATTTTTCCTACTATCCAGTCTAAACCTCTGCTGGTGCAACTTGAGATGATTTCTTCTCATCCTGTCACTCCCTGTGTGAGAAGAGACTGACCTCCACCTTGCTACAGCCTCCTGTCAGGCATTTGTAGAGAGTGGTAAGGTCTCCCCTGAGCCTACTTTACTCCAGGCTAAACAGCCCCAGCTCCTTCAGCCATTTCTCACAGACTTATGCTCTGGACCCTTCCCCAGCTTCATTGTCCTTCTCCGGACATGCTCCAGCGCTGCTGTTCTTGTGCTGAGGAGCCCAAAACTGAGCCCAGTATTGGAGATGCAACGAGGGGGACAATCACTGCCCTGGCCCTGCTGGCTGCACGATTGCTGGTACAAGCCAAAATGCCACCGGCCTTCTTGGCCAAATAGCGTAGCAGGTCGCTGGCCATTTCCTCTTGGATTATGTGGGCTTCATTCTNTCGCATCCATTGCTTCCCTCTGCTTCCACCGCATCCATCGCTTCCATTGCTTCCATTGCTTCCACTGCATCCATCGCATCCATTGCTTCCCTCTGCTTCCACCGCATCCATCGCTTCCATTGCTTCCATTGCTTCCACTGCATCCATCGCATCCATTGCTTCCCTCTGCTTCCACCGCATCCATCGCTTCCATTGCTTCCACTGCATCCACCACATCCATCAAATCCATCGCTTCCATCGCATCCATCGAATTCACCACATCCATCGCTTCTCTCTGCCTCCACTGCGTCCATCAAATTCCTCTGCCTCCACCACATCCATTGAATCCATCACATCCATTGCTTCCACTGCATCCATTGAATCCCTCTGCCTCCNCCAGAGAACAACTGCTCTGTGGAAACCTACGCCAGCGGGGCGTTAAGTACCTCAACCTTTTCCTCATCCCTTGTCGCTGTGTTTCGCCCCGCATCCAGCGGGGAGCCGGCAGCTCCTTTTTTGTTCCCGGGGTGAGTCGGGCTCCCGGCAGCGCTCCGGCCCCGCCGGGATATCGCGTGTGGCGGGNTGTCCATTGAATTCCTCTGCCTCCATCATATCCATTGAATCCATCATATCCATTGCTTCTACCACATCCATTGAATCCCTCTGCCTCCACCACATCCATCGCTTCTCTCTACCTCCACCGCACCCACCACATCCATCGAATCCCTCCGCATCCGCTGCATCCACCACTTCCATCGCCCCTGCCTCCCCCCGCTTCCCTCTGCCTCTGCTGCCCCAGCAAGGTGAGATTGGGCTGTGGGGATCCCGCTGGGCTCGGGATAAAATTCGCCTCATCCAGCGGTTTTCCCCAAAGTGGTGGCGGCAGCAGCGGCGCAGAGGGGAGGCACACACTGGCGGATGAAGGTGACGGGGTGCCGGCCTTGCATGGCACATCCCAGGGCTGTTTCCCGTACTCATGTGCTGTTTCCCCAGCTCTTGACCACCCGCACCTTAACCGTGTCTCCATGGTGCAGAACACAGCTCGATTTGAGGCCAATTTGAACTTTTGTAGTATCTCACCAGGCACAAACCCCACCAGCTCCCTCTGGAAAAGCTCTGTCTTCTTCCAGCACTACAGCTGGTTTCCTGTAATCAAACCCCCAAGGGACCCAGATTTTTCCCTGACTAAATATGGTCTGAAGGCACAAGGCTGGGTGAAAAACTGAATGTGTTTCATCGTTATTTTGATGCATCTTACTGTTACCTGAGCTGCCCTTGTATCTTTCTGCCAAAGGTGTTATGGCGAATGGAATTTCTAAAGGGCACTTCTTAAAAAGAAAAGAAAGAATTTGAAAGGTCAGCATTTAGTCTGTGTGAATGCTGCGGATCTGTCTAAACCTTAGGATCTCCTCTGTGCACAGGGGCTTGCAACACTGGGTGGGGAGGGCAATACACTGCCTGCTGATGGTGTTCAGCCTCACCTTTCCTCCTCCCTCAGACTGCTCATCCAACTCTGCCCCTGAAGACCCTGGCCTAAGCTACTATAAAGCAATGGGAAGCAAAAGCCTGTCAGGAAGAGCAGGGTTTTGAGTATTCCTATGTCATCCTGGAAAAAATGCTTGATTTCAAAGCTTGTGTTTGAACTGGTTTTGCAGGTTAGAGCACTTCTTTGTTTTTCCCTTTTGAGTCCCTCCTTTCTTAGCTGAAATAATCAGAGTTTTAATGTAAAATATATTAACATAGCATTTGCTAAAACAATAAAAGGATCCAGCCATGAAGGCTTTGCTCTCTCAACTGGTAATTAACTGAAGTGGATTATGCCATTTTGCAATGACTGCAGCTTTCACCAGGGCTGCTCCAGTGGTGTGGCTCAGCCCTCTGTCTGGCCTGTCTGGATGTTCTTTCTTTCAGGAATTTTATACACTTGGGAACACAACTGGGAAATTACTGGGAAAAACATTGCTTTCATACTGGTTGTTTTTTATTCTTAGTGTTGGCGCATTCTGTCCCTCCAAATCTCAGTGATTAAATAAGGAGGCTTTTGACCCTGGAGACGACAAGTAAATTCACTTGATTTGCCAAACTAGAAATGAAGTGTCTTCTGATGAGGGAGTGGTGATGATTTTTTTTCTGCCTCCATTACCCTTGTTCTTCCTCTCTGCACCCATCCTACTTCCCCACTCTCATATGTGGCAGAGTTGCTTCAGTCCCTTGATGGTGATGTTAAATTTCAACATACATGACTGCAGGAGCTCCGTGTTTGGGTGTGCATACCTAGCCCCAGACCTCAGCCAGCCTGGAAGTCACCAGGCTATTTTAAGGCTTGGTCCTTCCTAGATGGACAGGGTTTGAAATTGCCTCTCTTTTGACTCCATGGTCCTGGCAGTGTCAAGTCCAGAGAAGGGGAAATACCAGCTTGTTTCCCCCAAACGACCAAACCGAGATGTTCACTCCGTGTCACTGCTGATGAAAGGTGGAGCTGAGCTGACCTGGAATGGGCAAGGTCGTTTGGTACCTGCTCCCCTTTGGCCACACACCCTTGTGCTCTGTTTGCTGCCCTGTGGTGGGAATAAGGCAGAAGATCCCCTCCAGACACGGTGCTTGCCCTTCAGAAACCCCAGAGGAGGAGGCAAAAGGACAGGAACCCGTCACCCAGGATTGGCCTGCCCTCTTTCCAAAGAAATGCAGCTTGACTTCCAGCTGACCTTCAGGCTTTTACAAGCTAAAAGAGAGAGAGTTACAGAATTGTTAACAGCTATTTTATTGCGCTTACAGATTGTGTGAGTTGCGTTTTATTGGAACGCAGCACTTGGCAGGTTCTGAGTTTGGCTGCAAGGGGAGGCTGAAGGGCTGTGGTTACTCCAACATGTTAACCCCTGCTTCCAGCATCTCCTGCTGTGCTGAGCTAAGCCAAATGCTGGGGTACAGCTGCAGCCTGTTTCTTTACAGAGGTGCCATGCCAAAAATCTGTGATGTGAAGCTAATAGTTTCTGACCATGAGAGAATATACCAAGGGGTGGAGGGTATCTAGAGACAGAGGAATAGTTTTTTATTGAAGTTCCTTTTACTAAGGCTATGGCTTGACAAAGGCCTGTGCCAAAAACATTCTCTGCATTGAGAACTTGAGTTCCTAGGTGCTGAGAACCTAGAATTTGGGAGCAGAGTGTGACAGTGTTCAGCCTCTGCTAGGGAGGCTCTGGCACTTGCTGGAGATGCATTCCCCATGCAAAGCTGGCGAGAGAGGGGGAATGCAGCCCGTGACTCCCAGAGACATTTTCACAAGGTGCTTCTGTTCATGGAGGAAAGCCATTATGTGGGGATTCTTTGTTTCTTGAAGGAAGGTTAATATGTACTTTTGAAAGTGTTTTTGGTTAATATCCACACTGGGTACAAAGCAAGGAAGTCCCCTGGGACCTTGCCAGTCAGCTTTGTTTTCTTGGATCCATCTTCTCTTTTAGCAGAGCTTGTTGCTCCATGACATCAGCTCTCCTCTCCATTTCTGCCCTTGCTTCTTATAGGGTTGCATAAATTCATTTTATTTCTGGATTTTGCAATCTGGGAGGCAGACAATTTGGACAAGAGACTGGGAATGGTGTGGCTGCCCTTTCTCTTTGCTCTGCTCTCTGTCCTAATTTGTCATCTTTCTGCCTTCACAAAGGAAGAGGCCCTGGCAGCTCCCACAAGATGGGGGATTTTCTAGCCTGTTATGCTCATCCTGGGGTATACTGGAAACAAAACAAATTCTGTTTACCAGCCCAGCTTGGCAACATAAACAGAATGTTGCTATGAGATGATTAAGAACCTGATTGATTTTAATGTGAGAACTGAGACTTGGCTCCTGTATTTTTGACTTCCCAAGTATGTTTGGACACAGGCTGGTTTCTCAGCCAAAATACCAAAAAGCCATATCTCAAATTAAGAATACATTTCCCTGGGAGTGACCTGGGTGGAGATCCTGTCCCTTACTTGCTCACTCATGGGTCAAATGTAGTCCTGCAGCTGAAAGGGTCACAATGTCTTCTGTGGGTTTGGGTTGTGCCAACAGTTGATCAGTGCTCAGGCTGAGTGAAAACTTGCCTAGATTTTGAAGAAATTATGGGAATGGCCCTCATAATTTGAGGATAGGAAATGGTTGCTTCTGAGTCCCAAAAAGGATTTGGAGCATTTCAGAAACTAGGAAATAACCCTCACACTGCACAGCCAATAGGTTTTAAAACAAGATGCAATGACCGCCACTAAAAGTACTGAGAAAATAAAGAGGAAACAGGGTATCTTATCTTGATTATTAATCAGTTTGAATATCTGCAACAGTTTAGCATACTGGGTGAATTAGGAATTCTAAAATTCCCTCCAAGATTTGCATGCATCTGAGTAATGAATTTTGGGATAGATTTTCTAACCTAGACATGATTATCCTTCCATGCCTACACTGCTTTATCTAAGTTACCTATCAGTGACAACTCTACAAGCTTGCTTCCCTTTTCTATCACATCCCCACTCCGCAGCAGTCCCTGCCTCTGCGAGCTCAGCCTCTCCCACATCCTGTAGCTGAGGTACCAAGGTGCAGATGGCCACTGCAAAGTGTCGCAAGTTAAAAAACCCCCAAAATATCCAAACCCCTAAGTGTTTCTGGAGATGTCAAAAAATATGTAGGCTTGCAGAAATCTCTTGACTTAAATACCTAGGAACACTTCTTTCAACACTGAGAGGAGACACAAACTTGAGTTATTTATTCCTGATTCTTTCGAAAAGAATTTAAGGCATTAGCTCATAAACAGTTTGGAACTGGCCCTGTTTTGGTAGCCACCTGCCCACATTTGGGCTAGAGAGGTATAACCTTGATCTTAACCCACTCCTTCTGAGTCTGGAGAAACTTGGTGGTCTGCAGTAGGTTAAAATCTAACCTATTGAGAGAATAGACTGTAAAAAAAGTAGGGGGACAGTTACCATCTCTTTCATAATGTTCAACACAGAAAGAGCCAGCCTCATTATGTTTTCAGAGATATTGAAGATAAATTGTGAGAAAAACAGCTAAAATAACACAGCTGAAAACTTCCACCTGACTCCTTTTGGATATTAGGGGTTTTAGTGCCTAACACACATACTGACCACTAACAAAGCCAATGGTGCCTCTGCAAGCTGAGGAAAAAACAGGACTCTCAAATGTTGGGCTTCTCTTACATAATGCAGGTACATTCTCCTACTTAGAGGAGACAGCAGCTCACCTAGGTGAATCTTGGCTCTCCTTCTGACAAGGTAATCTTGTAGTGAAAAGAGCTCATGTCTAGAATTGGTGCAACCAGCCCCATTTCTGCTGCTGTGAGAGAAGCTGCACTGGCAGCCAGAAGCAATACCCTTGTTCAGAAGCTAATGAAGGGGATTTGTTGTGGCTCTAATGCTGCTCCTACTCCTCAACTGCTTTAAGAGACTTTCATTTAGCCTTTTCAGATTATGAGAAAACTGGTTCTGACTGAGATGACTTTATGGGGAATCCCAGCACAGCCACATAATCCCTCCAGCCAGAGCCATCTGCTGCAGCTTCCCCAGCTACATCAGTTTAATGAGAAGTAGCATCTCTGTCCTCTTTTTGCAGCATAATAAGACAGCAGGAGGCAGCTGGGCTGGGAGAGAGCCTGTGAACCCCCAGCCCCAGCATCTGTGAGTGAATAGGGGTAACAAAGGAGAATTTCACAGGACTAACAGGTGGGCTGGGACACAGCCTGAGAGGCAGGAATGTGCTGCTAGAGCCCAGATCTTCCTTGACCTGACTCTGAGGGCCACATGGTCACCACAAACACGCTGTGTTTCAGCCTGGATCCTGGGCTGGGTTACCAAGGACTGAGTTCCATATTTTTGTCCTGGTGAGGGTGAGGAGACCAATATCCTCCAGCGTGGAGAATAGTTGTGGGGAAACTGCTGTAGAAGCAGACTGCAAGATCTCGGTGAGGAAAGGTCAGGTAGAGAAAGTATCATCATTCCACAGATATTCCCAGATAGAGTGGATGCTGAAAATGCAAAAGCTGGGAAGCAGAGGGTTTGCAGCAGCATTGCTAATGAGAGAGGGAATGCTGTTCTGGAAAGGGAAGTTGGAACTTGCTCCTTAGCAGGAAAGGTCCTTGCCCAAACACGAAGTGGGGACTGGAGACTATCAGTGCAGAAGGAAACACCACATGCCCCAGTGGCTGTGTAATCTGTGGCTGCTGCACCAAAGAGGTGAAGGTTTTCACAGGAGTTACTGCCTCTGTCAGTGAGGATGACAGGAAAGTAGGAGCACTGTGGCTGTACATGTTCCTGCAGGCTCCTGTAGTAGGAAAATCAGGTGGACCAGACTGCTTTTCAGCACCCAGCAGTGTCATCCATAGCACAGAGTGTGTTGGGCAGTCAGGGAGGGCTATAATCATCTGCACATGTGCTGGGAAAGGATGAGTGGGATGCAGACTGGCGAGAAATTCCAGCACTTGCTGCCATAATGCGTTTCATAAATATATGTGCCTGTTCCTACCTATATGAATGAGATGAAAAAAATTTTTTTTCCACCTTCTTTATATATATAAGAAGTAATTAAAAAAGGTAAATTCTAGGTTTGAGTCTAACCAGTAAAACAAACCAGGTTGACTATGAAGATAAAAGGTATTTACCGTCCAGGAATACAAAGTGAGAGAAGAGCAAACTGTAGACAAAAGTCTTCAGTTAAATCAAGTAGTAGGTGATTTCAGGGAGGAAGCCTGAAGGAAAAGGGAGTTAACCAGAACTAGCAATTCCTTTAAGTAATAATTAAAATATGAATCCCAAGAATGCCAAAAGAAGTTTTTCCAGTATGGACCAAGGAAAGAAAATGCAGTAAGGGCTGATACTGGCTACAAGACTCTCTCTTCTTTCACAAGGTAGGAGTGTACAGAAAGTGAAAACTATTTTTTCTGAAAAAACATGGAGTGAAACTCCTTGGTGAGAAGAACATCTGTGCACAGGGGGGAAACCACTGCAGGAACACATCTGGGGAACAGCTGCTGGGGAAGCAGCCCTTTGGAAGGTGTCTGAGAGTCCATCTGTGTCTCACAAGCTGAATGTGGTGACACATGGTGATACACTGGCGGTGTGTCTGTCAGACACACCTTGGCTGATGCCAGCTTTCCCAAACTCCCTTCCCAGCCAGCAGTTACCTCCTGCATTGAAATTTGGACTGCCTTAGCTAGACAACTCTTCAGTAAAATCCTCTGGAGTAGCCTTAAAATTTGCTACCAGGGAGGTTAACTTCTTCCTTTTGGAGATCAGTTCAGGATATGTCTCAGCGTGCTGCTATTGCAGAAAAGCAGCAAATTCAGAGGTATATGCTATGGTCCAGTCTGTAAAATCAGACAAGGAGGGTCTAAGGTGTAGGGTGGAGTCTGTATTTGTAGACTGCACTTTGGAAAGCATCTGGACAAAAACAAGGACAATGATCCCCAAAACAAGACATGACAGAGAGGGCTGAAAAAACAGGGGTAGCTTAGCCCGGGGCAGCCCAACGGTGAAGGAGGGGAACATGCCATATGCAAATCTTCAAATATATACAGGGTTGTTGCTAGAAGCATATGTTTTTCTGTGTTCTTGGCAGGTTGGACAAGGAATAAGCAGCTCTGACTGCACTATGTTGGATTTTTTTTAGTCAACAGTTATTTTTGTTTTATTTTGGTTCTGAAGTGATTATGTCTGCCATGATAGTTTATAGCTGCCTCCAGCTCTTTCCTTGTCATTTCTGGATGATTGTAGATGAACTTTCAACATCTGTAGAACTTGATTACTTCAATTTTGGATGCTGAACAAACCTCACACATTATTTTATGTACTGGAGCAAGAGTCTAGCATGGGGTAGGGGCAGCACTTTGCATAACTGAATTATTTCTGCAGATCGATTGAGAAATATGGTTCATTTCTGTTCCTTTCATCCATTCTTAAAGGGTCAAACCAGATGGTCTCTGATGATTTCTGCAGGGATTTGCCTAGTATTTCCTAAAGTTTTTCTGTAAGGGCACTGTTCAAAGGTAAGCCAGGTGAAGAGGTCTTTTGTATGGAGGTCGACTGGACCCCTGCAGTGGAGCGCTGTCCATGGGACACTGCCTTTTGCTGAGGGAAAACTACCTGGGATGTTTTCCAGTGGGGATACTTGAATGGGTATTTACTGCTGGGTGTGCAAATTCACTGACTCATTCTGGCTGTAGGTGCTGCATGGCTCTTGCTGACAACTTGCTCTGCCTCCCGTGTCTGCCACATCCAGCCCTGGTTTGTGACCATCACCCTTTGGTCATAGATGAATGTTTCTGTGGCAAACGGGAGCTTAGCACCATTAAATTCCCCTGAAGGATCCCACTCTTACTCACTGAGTTTGGAGGAAATAAGAAGCTTGTGAACGAGTTATTGTGATTTCTGAATCAGCTTGTTTGGACTCAGGATTGGTTTTGGTAATGGTCCAGTGAAGTTTAATATTGTGATAAGAGCCATGGGGGCTGGTGACAGAATTATGTGTTTCACAATTTATAGTGAATCAATTAACATTTATTTATCTTGCTTCAGCATTGGCATGTGCATTTTTATTTAGGATCATCACCTGTACCACAGTTGAGAAAACGCAGGCCTTTTAATCAAATATCATGAGAATTAATCATTTTTGCTGACTGTTTTTAATACTGGGCTTTAGGGACCTTCTAGAAGAAACATGCTTTATAAGCTGAAGGTACCTCCTGACACAGTATCTGCCAGTGCCTGCTGGTTGATGGAAAGTCATTACATACCACCACATTTTTAAGCAATCTGTGTGAGGGAGACTGGGGCAGCTGTGTAGTTTTAAGGATTAAGGTAGGACCCTGGCTCAGTTTCCATTTCCAGATTTCTGACAACCCCTTCTTTCAACACAAATGAAGTAAATCTCTGACACAAATGTAGTGAGGACTGTTGCAGATGTGCCAGCAAGAGGGGAAGGAGCATGCCTTCTCAAAAAGCCACGTCATTTGTGCTTTCCTAATTATGTCACTGAAATCAGAAAGGAAAAACTCCGTCAGGCATGGTGAGAGATTCCTCACCCAAGTATTCCTGCAGGACCATCAGGGATGGAGTAGGCCATGGGGAGACTTGTTTTCTGGGCACAGAGAAAAATTCTGAGCTTGGCACACTGGAAATAATGATCTGTTTCTGGAGCATGGTACTAGATTTTAGGAATGAAAGTATGAGCACTGTTGCAGATTTGCCAAGATGGATGTAGAGGGGCCCTCTCAGCTGAGAGGGGCATCCTGGCAGCACTGTCCTACACAGTGTCCCTGAATGCTTCTCTCCTCCTGCCAAATATCTGCTCCTCAGACTTCAGGTGCACCTCATCTTTGTGCTCTCCCTCCACCTACTCCTTGTCCCCAGCTCTTCCAAGCACCTCCTCAGTGCCAGCTGGGCTCCCACATTTGTCAGGTTACAAGCCAGTAGAGGGGACAGTGAGGACAATTTTTCACACATCAGTGTTTGGCAGTGCCAGTTCCTGTCAGTCACTATGTCCTTAGCCTTCATTACCACATCTCTTTTTCCTGGCACATCACCCCTTGTTCCCTCAGCAGAGTGCCAGGACCAGCTTTCCTCACTGCGGCATCTGTGCTCAGATCTGCTCACTGCTTTTCACTCGGGTGGCTCAGTCCTCATCCTTCTTCCCTGTTAGCTTTTTGGACTCCTCTCCATTTTGGCCAGTTTTCACTCCACTTCACTTTGTTCAACAGCTCAGTTCCTCTTGCTGTTGCTACTTTCTAGCTTCATGTGTAAATACAGCGAAAAAACGTGTGAGCAACAGGGGTAAAGGGAAGTTCAGGTTTTTGGGGAGGTTTGAAGAGCATGTCAGTAGGGATGATCTTGAGCAACTTTGGTTGTGACCATATGTGAAGAGCAGAGATGTACATGGGTGCCCAGCAGCCCAACAAAGCTGGTGCGTAGTTGTTCTCAGCTCCTTGCCATTTGGACAGGCAGAGCTGCCAGTGGATAGGCAGAGAAACCCTGTGCCAGCCTCCTCAGAGCTGAATCAAGTGTTACCTCCTGCTACTGGAAATGAATGTGTTTCACTTGGCATTTGTGTCATGAATTAGCCAATGTTGTTTTAACCTGAGGGTTTTGGGAAAGGCAAAGAGATTGGGCTAAATGAAATGGTCCTGGCTGGACAGAGCACAGGGACAGAGTTGTTGCCAGTGACCCCCTCTGCCAGGCCTGCTCTGAAAACAGCATCCCACAGGGTCCTCCTTTCTTTGGCACAGAGCTTGAGCCCAGCTTTATTCATGGGAACACAATTCAGATGAATATTACCTGTATTTATTCAGAAATGCATGTATCTAGGGTTAACAATAGGGATACTAATTAATGCAGATTGTTGTGTCTGATTTCTATCATGCTAATAGCCATTCAATTGTTAAGCATTCAGCAGCAGTTTCCCTTAATTGGGCTCCTAATATCTGCCCTTATGTTATTCCCATGGTCAGAACAAGATGAATTTAAAATCTACCCTTAGGAGGAAAAAGGACATTCTGTGCTTTATCAACCTTCCTGCCAAGCTCTCCATGGGGACCTAAAGAGACCCACTTAATATCAGTCTGAACGGGTCTTTAGAGAGATTGATAGAATTTTGTTTCATTAGGACTCAACAGTGAAGATGAAAGTGAAAACTAGGTTAATATTCAATTGATTAAAAGAGGAGGTGGTCATAGATGAGCTGCTTGGAGGTGGGGGTGGGTGTGCCAGACAGGGCTGCAGCAGCCACAGGCAGCACAGCACTGCCATGAGCATCAAAGGCAACAAAGATAAGACAAAGCAGTTGGGCAGCCTATTCACAGTCTATGGGCAGACTGGTATATTTGCTGAAGGCCATAATTTAGTCCCTTCATTACTTTTGGTACTCCATCTCTGAAGCTCCCTTTGGGTCTCAGATGGCAACACTCACTACCTCTTCTTTTAAATTTCTTTCTGTCAAAGTGAAGCAAAAATATTCCTCCATAAGCATGTAAGAGTACTGAACACACAAAAGCAGAAGAGCAGCATGTTGCAGGTACAGCAGAGGAAGAGGATGGCAGCCTGGTGGAGGCAGAACCAGTTCTGTTCTGCAGTGCAGAGACAGGAATGTAGGGGCTGGGGGCAAGGCCTGGGGGTGCCTGCCCAGCAGCTCTGGCTTTTGGGCTCTGGGCAGCACTGTCCTGCTCCCCACCTCCAGTGTGTTCAGCTCTCGTGTTTCGCTACTGCCTTGCAACCTGTGGAGAAGACCTTGGTTTAATATCCCACTCTGCTATATAATACTCTTCATTACAAAAGGTGCTTTGAGAATAATCAGGATAGCTTTCTCTCTCTGAGGCTTCTTAATTTTGTTTTAGTCCTGTGTAACTTTAATGTCTTGCACTTGTGGTTATGAAAACATAGGGGCCACACTTCTCCCCCCTTCCAGGACTCTCAGCACTCTGAACTCAGCCTTCTTGCCCCCTCGCTGCCTCTGAGGCCTGGACTGTGAAGAATCTGAATTTCTGTTGCACTTGGCATCACTTTCTGCCAACACTGCTCTCTCCACCCATCCTTTCCTTTGCCTGATCTGCCTTTGATCTCACAGTGCTCCTACAGATGAACCCTTGTGGCTTCTTGAGGTGTTACTGGCAACAAGCTGCATATCCTCCTCCCCTGCCTGAGATTACCCTCTCAGTCAGAGGGTGCTCAAACCTGTTCCTTGGGTGCTTCAGCAAGGAGTGATCCCATCTGCAGTCCCTGTCACGAGGGTGGGAGTCTCTCAAGAAGGGCTAGCAGAAAGCTGAGGGTACCACTACCTTCACCTTCCCTGGTTAAACCCACCAGAGGTGGTGGACTTGGGTCTTCAGATGCTGCCCTGCCTGGCATCCCAGATATCGAATGCCTTCAGCTTCTTACATATTTACCAAAGGTCACTGCAGCTCCCCTTGACCTGTTATTTTTATATTTATCCTTTTTACAATTATTCTGACTCAGAATTACAAGCTGTCTCTGATATACTTACTGATCCTGCCCTAGAGCCAGGGCAGGGAAGTGTCCACACTCTCCCTTTGGAGCACACCCTCGCAAGCTGCTAGAATTTAAGTGGGTCCACAGTCTTTATTGACTTAGCTCGTCATGTCCCCTCTCACAAATACTCTTTTTTTCCCTTCTCATTTTCATGGTAAAGTGAGAATTAAAGTTTTATTCTTATTGCACATCTGTGCTTAGATGTCCTGCTGCCTTCTATTTCAAACAGCAGATTGGTGGGGCTGGACTATTAAAATCTTATTAAGATACACATCCATCTTCTTGGAACTGCTGGTCCTTGCTCTGAGATCTAGCTCTGCCTTCAGTTTTTTCTACTGTACTTGCAAATGTCTGTCAGAACTGGAGCTTGGTGTGACCTGGCAGAGTGCAGCCTATTTCAGTAGCTGAGACACAAGTCTTTTGCAATGTGTAAAGGCTTTCCTGACTTGCATTGACTGCCTTGTCTCTGGCATTTGGCTCTGAAATACGCAACTCAGAAAATAGAGCTTGAGCAATAAATATTGACTAATATGAAGTAATGTATCTCTGGAGAGTTTCTTTATCTGCATCAAAAGTTTTAGGGCTGCTATTGTGGAGGGGCTGCTGACAATAGATTTGCAAAAGTGTAGAACAGTCTCAGCCCTCAGGCCCTGCAGAACACCCAGTGTTTGACTGCTGGGTGTAAGTCTTCCAAGGGTTAGGCTAAGTCCTCCAAGGAACTGGTGTTTGTGTTCAGACTCATGGGCAGTTTGTCTTGCATGTGCAAATATAAGCCTGAGACTCTTGCTTAGGCAATAAGCTCTTATTCAAAAGAGGCTCTGGTTTCACTGACAAACATGACTGTTTTGCTACATGTCCTATATGCAAACTATAGCTTTCTCTAAGAAATGTTAGCTGAACTGTGTGTTCTGTCCTGCTACAGTGATGCTCTGTTTCCAGGGGTTTTTGGCCATGTCCAGTGTCAGTTCTCCTCCCCCATGCACACATTATGCTGTGACAGGACATTTCTAATGGTTTCTCCTGCCTGGGATCTAAAGCAAATTCCTAATATTTGCCACGCCTTATCTCTAGACACCTGATAACTCAGATCTGATAGGTGGTGCTTGACTTTTTAGGTACCGTTTATAAATTCTGACATGTAACACCTTTGCATGGATGTTTCAGAAGGTGATGGCTGAATACTGGATGCTAACTCCTGTGTGCAGGATGTGGCTGGGGGCAGATGCTGATGTGACCTCGGGTGTACCCGCACTGCTCTTACTCTTCTGGCGATGGGATTACCCCTCTCCACGCCTGCAGGCAGCCGCATCCTCCCGTACCTCCACCCGGCACTCTTTTTTCCATGACCTAGCAGGGGACAGGCAGGTCCCTCGCTGTCGGAGCGGCCCCGCGGTCCCTGCTAGGGCCGGCTCTGCCGGCAGAGGGCAAGAGGTGCCCGCGCTGAGCCGCCGCCGGCCCGGGGANAACCTGTCCCGGCGCTGGTGCCTCCCTGAGCCCCGGCGGCTGAGGGGGGCTCTGTGCCCAAGGAATCCAAGGCGAAGGCGCGGCTGAGTGGGTCCAGTGCAGACGCCTCGCCTCAAGCCGGTGTGAGCTCCGCTCCGAGATCAGCCGGGCACAGGGACAGGGATACGGAACCACCGGCACCGTGCCCCGGCGGAGCCGCAGGGACAGCCGCGGGGC